>JAQGBA010000452.1:0-34384 GCA_034698125.1 Prionchulus punctatus | reverse complement strand
TACACCCTTTCTGCAGATACCAATAAGTCAGTTTTGCCAAAAACTGCAGTTACGCCCTTTTGCAGTACACCTGTCGAAGTGTGACTGATAAGTGCACTCGACAAGTTTGTCTGGTAAGTGCGCTCGATAAGTGTGACTGATAACTGCACTTGATAAGTGTGATTGATAACTGCGCTCAACAAGTGCGACTGTTAACAGCGCTCGATAAGTGTGCGTAATAACTGCGCTCAATAAGTTTATTCAATAACTGTGCTCAATAAGTGTGTCCGATAACACCGATAATGTGATCGCCATATTCTTTAGCCTGCTAGTACCAATAACTTCTCACTTACTCGAGTAATGCGACGAGAATTTGTCGCGATTGTTGGCGCACACGGACAGTAAACGACACGACAAATTTATATCATAACCATCGCATCGGGCAACGTGATTGACAACCTAAAACAACAATCGAGCGCCGTGAGAATTGAGCATTGTTGCAATTTTTCATTTCTCGACGAATTCAATTTCGATAAAAGTTCGCTTTGATCGAAGCGTTCGCTTAATTAACTCGTCAACAATTTTCAAATCGAACGCAAAACAAATGATCGTCGTCCTGCGTCTGTGATTAATGCAAGTTTAAGTAACTTTTTCGTGTCGTAAATCAAATTTGCATATGTGCGGAAGTCACGAGGTTTGAAATTTATTCGCGATCGGAGCGCGATTAACGATTCTCTCTTCCAGTTGGCTCTTTCTCTCTTTCTTACGTTTAAGCAAGCGATAATGTTGTCTTCGAAGGGTTTTTGAAAAGCTCTAGGGTCTAGGCACCATTCCAATAATTCCTTGACGGCCGAGACGAAACTTGATTGATCTTGCAACGCCTAGAAACCGAAAGCGCAAACTTGCCAAACGAATTAACGAAGTTGACGTAAGCGGAGATGAGAATTTCTCAGCGGGTACGCACTACGGGATTCTTCGGTATCTTCTTCTCGCCGAATTCGTCGATGTTCTTACTTGTTTTATGCAGACCAGTCGCTCGTTGTTTTGCTGTACGTGTTGTTCATAATTCATCTCTTCGCGCGAATCATACAGCCGAATTAATCGTAACAGCGAACGGAATAATCATCATTCACATCGGTGTAGAGGTTGACGATAAAGCCGATTGTTACGCAATCTGCAAAAATGAACATATTCACCTTTCGCTTAAATGTAACCGCTATACACTAATTTCGTGGCGGGGTGAGACCCCGGAGAAGTCTCGACGTGTAAAAGAGCTAGCTGGATTTTTGCTTAGCTAGTCGGTTTCATTGAACTTTTTTTTTTAATCGTAAACGCGAGATGCGAAGACTTTCGGTTACGAAGTTAACATAACATAGGTAGTGTTTTGCGGATTGGGAAAATTTTTCTCTCAGTTGACTCTCCGTCTCTCGCTCTCTCTTTCGAAACGTGTTGCTTCGACGAGGTTCGATCACACACTTAGCTCGTTAACCACTCAAAACATTGACATTATAAAAACGTTCAAAACGGTTGACTTTCTGGCAGCTACTGGAGTGAGAGGAAAATGTCGGGGGTTTGTTCAACTTTCAATCGTTCGCCGCTCGATCGCTAACGACGAATGAATTTCTTTACGCCAGCGCACGAGAGATCGATAAGTGTGATCGATAAGTACAATCAATAAGTGTGTTCTGTAAGGGGGATCAGCTGTATAAGTGTACTCAACAAGTGTGATCGATAAGTGTGATCGATAAGTGTACTCAACAAGTGTGATCAATCAGTGCACTCAGCAAGCGTGATCGATAACCATGTTCAATGGGTGTGCTCGATAGATGTTACCAACATAAGCACACTCGATAAGTGTGATTGACAAGTGTGCTCAATAAGACCGATTGACAAGCGTGCTCGGCAAGAATGATCGACAAGTGTGCTCGATAAGAGTGATAGACAAGTGTGACCAACAGTAACGCGCTCAATAACCAGTACATATGTACAAGTGTGGTCTATAAGTGTGATCGATAAACGTGTCCAAGGCGAGTGTACTCGATAATTGCGCTTGAACATCGTGCTCGACAAATAAGCTCACTAGCGCGATCATTAAGAGCGCGTGTTAAGTTTTGATCTTCCGCGTAGCTGACGATAGTTTTTGTTCGACTGATGCGGAAGAAAACCAATATGCGTCGGTTTATTTCTGCTCTTAAGCAGTTTACCGACGATTTGATAGAAGAGTTATTTTTGCGGAACCCCGCGTCCCTCGTCGTTCGCGGGATCAATTCTCCGAGCAAAATACGAAACTTAATGGGGTAAAATAATTAAACAATCAATAGCCAGCTCTGATGTTTCATTGTCGGAAAGGGGGTAATAATCAACGACACGCTCAACCAACGAACGAAGACATCGCTAGCTCGGTAGCTCGGCGCTTTTACAAGCTCTCGGGGCTCACAGCCAGCGCAAAGGGGTGCTCGTCGCTTTACGTTCTTCGTAAGGAACGTGTTCGACGAAAAGAATCGTCGCTTTTATTGATATATAACACCGCATGGTTTTTTCTTCTTCATCATTGCCTCAAACGGACTACTTTTCGCCGAATCTCGCGACAGCTTTTCTTATTGGTCAACAATCATTACGAGCCATTTCTAGCTACTTACCGTTGAAAATCAGCGAGTGTTCGATACCTTGCTAATAATCGACCTCACACGAATCAACCGTCTTCGACTACAGTTGATTACTCGAATAACTTTCGTAACGAGTATTATCATGCAAACAAACGCAAACACCGGAATCAAGCGCTAAGCATCCGACGTTTCTACGCTCGCCGAATCCATTATAGATTAGTCCGCGTTCGCGAAGAGCGGAGAATGTATAAAATCACACGGTTCACCGACCACGTTACTCGTCGAGCCATAATTGCCGCGGCTAATCAATAGGCGAGAGCGTTGTTAACGGACCGGCAATCGCGGCTACCGACCGACAATGGGGGTACAACGGGTAAGAATGGCGTCCGAAAACTTCTTCGCTTTACATGTACGAGGTATACGCGGATATTGGTTGCGCCATAAACGGCAATTATACATCGAGCGTCTTTTTTTTTCCTCCTCCGTCGATATAGCAACACTACCTAAGTCGTTGCGCAAGCATATTTTAAAGAGTTGTAAGCGATTGCGTCACGTGAGCAACAGTATCTCGTGAGCGATTGGATCACACGAGTGACAGCGCCGCACGATCATCCTAGCAACACAGCTCGCACGCGAATGATAGCGACACGTGAGTGATAGCATCACACAACATGATAGTGTCGCACGCGTGATTGTTCCGAGTCACACGACCGATCAGTAATTACATTAATGCAACCTAATCATCAAATCGACAGTTGAACAAGCGTCTTAGTTCAATCGCGTTACCTTCTCGAACGACTATTCGAAACGGCCGAGATCAATGGCGATCGTTGACCGACGGACGATGAGTCGAAGAACAAGACGGAAGAGGATAGAAAAATGGGCGAACCGTCTATCGGCGGCTTTGGGCGATAGTCGCTCTAAATTATACTACGCTCATTTTGCGCTCTTGATGGAATGGGTAAAGTGATCTGTGACAAAAAAAAAGAGGAAAGGCGGCGAGCAATTGTCGACCGGGAGAAAGCTATCATTGATTTTTGCCGCTTCGGGCCGACCGTTTATGCACAATTTCCACTCGGCTCATTTCTTTTCTGAGAAAAACTCTTCTCAATTTTTCCTCCTCTTTCTCTTGCTCTTTCTCTCGCTAGCTCTCTTCGCGATATAGCCGTCGACCGACTGACTGTGACCCGGGCTCCCGATATTATGTTTTCGTATCCGTCCGATGTAATTGTCGCAATTGGCGTAGAGGAACAGCGAGGCTCTCAGCGAGCGCTTTCGATGAGGAAAATTTATTTTTCCTCGCAGCCTGATTTAGACCTTAGACTATTTTATCAATTGAAAAACGGCGTCTCCTCAACTCAATCCGATTCCGCTCGTTCGAAATATGGATCGCTCTTCAGCGGGCGGCTTTTCCCATCGGCGAGCTAGTGAGAGAACAAACCAAGATCGAGTGCTCAAAAAGTTTTCTCTAGGTGTAATAAATTTCCTCATCTTGTCGAAAAAGCACAAAGTTACCGGGCCATTTTAAGGTGACTACAGTTTATACAGTAATTATAGTTGATCCGCGACTATAGTTGCCGAAGGGTTCAGTGACTAGCGTCGGACGATTGAACGTTTTTAGCTAGTGAACAATATTAGTTCTTATTTATAATCTTACAAGCTACTTACATCAATTTACTTTGTTGTAAGCGTAACGGTGCTTGCGGATCGTATTTACAGTACAAAGACAGTATTCAAGTCGATGATGTGCAGGTACGTAGCGAACTTTGATTTCTTATAACATTTTGAAGTACAATATTTAATTGCCCTCCGGCTTACTGTACTTGTTAATTTGTTGTAAAAAGAAAATTAAAGATTTAAGCCGATTTTTTCGGCGATTTCTTCCGTCCCGTTCAGGTTTGAGACAATTTTCTTGTTTTTCCGAGCAGTTTTCGCTCCAAAACCGTTAACAACTCGATTTTTGCTCGTTTTCGCGCAAATGGCGACCGAGATTTTGTTGTATTTTTCTTCTCGTCTTTTAGGTGCCTCGAAACAATTAAAATTAAAAAAAAATGGGTTGCGTCAACAGTACGGATCGTAGCGCTTATTTACGATCGAAATTAATCGACGATCAATTGAAGGCCGACGGCGAAAAAGCGTCGAGAGAAGTCAAACTTTTATTATTAGGTGTGATTCGGAAAAATGCCCGATTCGGTAACGTTAAACGATCGAAAGTGTTTGCATTTTGTTTTTGAGGCGCCGGTGAATCAGGAAAGAGCACAATCGTGAAACAAATGAAGTAAATGGATAAAAAAAAAGTGGCGAAATTATAGTCCCTGGAAAACTATAGTCAATGGACAACTATAGCCGCTGAATAACTATAGACACTGAATAACTATAGACACTGGACAACTATAGCCACTGGACAACCGGACAACTATAGCCACCGGAAAACTATGGCCACTGGACAATATATATTTACTGACTAGGCTATAAAATTGCTTTTTTTTTAGAATCATCCACGAAACCGGATACACGGAAGAGGATCGAAAAGCCTATCGACCGGTGGTCTACTCGAATACGATTCAAAGTATGATGGCCATTATCCGTGCAATGGGTCAATTGAAAATCGACTTCGGACGCTCAAATTGCGCGGTAAGTTCTCCAAAAAAGCAAATTATCTATCCTGACCATCGTCTATTCCGTGTCGTTTACCGTTTCTCACTGGCTATAAGCGAATTTTTGTTTTTCAAGGACGACGCCCGGCAATTTTTCGCACTTGCCAACAACGCCGAAGAAGGCGAACTGCCGTCGGAACTGGCTGCGTGTATGAAACGCCTTTGGCTTGACCGCGGCGTACAAGAATGTTTCTCGCGGTCCAGAGAGTACCAGTTGAACGATTCGGCGGCATAGTAAGTCGCTTAGACAGTGAGAAAATTTGTTTTTCACAATAGTTAACGAGCAAATGTTATAAACTTAAGAGTTCGTCGAAGACGAAACTATAGTTCCTCGATGAGTATAATTCCTACGGCACTATAGTTGATTTTCACGACGGGAATTTTGTTTTTTTCAGTTACTTAGGGGCGCTGGACAGAATCTCCCAGCCCAACTATGTACCCACGCAAGATGATGTCCTGAGAACGAGGGTCAAAACGACGGGCATCGTCGAAACTCATTTCACCTACAAAGATCTTCATTTTAAGTTAGTAGCGATTTTTGCTCGATGCGTCGGTGGCCAGCGCCTATTATTTGTTTTTCGCATCTATTGTCTTGCTTGCAGGATGTTCGATGTTGGCGGTCAACGGTCAGAGAGGAAGAAATGGATTCATTGTTTTGAAGGTGTGACGGCGATCATATTCTGCGTGGCGATGAGCGAGTACGACATGGTGCTCGCCGAGGACGAGGAAATGGTAACGAAAAACAAAAAACGTGCACTAGCCAACGACTTATCGTGCCACTTTTCAGAATCGTATGATCGAAAGCATGAAACTGTTCGATTCGATATGCAACAACAAATGGTTCACGGACACGTCGATAATTTTGTTTTTAAATAAGAAAGATTTGTTTGAAGAGAAAATCAAAAAATCGCCGTTGACCATCTGTTTTCCCGAGTACAACGGTAAGCGAGACCGAAAACGGTTCGGCTAGGCCAGTTTTTTTGTTTTTCCAACAACTTTTGTGCTTGTTTCAGGTTCGAACACGTACGAAGAGGCGGCGGCGTACATTCAAATGAAATTCGAAAGTCTAAATAAACGTCGCGACGGCCAAAAGGAGATCTACACTCACTTCACGTGTGCGACCGATACGAACAATATCCGATTCGTTTTCGACGCCGTCACGGACATAATTATTAAAGATAACCTTCGTCAATGCGGCCTTTTTTGAAAACACAATTTTTCCGTTAATTTTCTCAGCGTTACTCATTTCTCAGCTTTAAATCGATCTGTAGTTCCATTATAACTATAGTTGAACGTCCCATCTATAGATCTATAGTTAGTCCAACTTATGGGTCTATATTTGGACATCTCAACTATAGTCACTAGTGAACTATAGTCGCTGTCTCACTACCTATTTCGACGAGTTTTTCGTCAGATTCGGTTGCTTTTTTTATTTCATAAAAATTTTTTTATCCGCTGCTTTAATTAAAAATCTGTCTGGAAAATTAATATTCTGTAACGATTTACGGTCGCGTTTTGATTCCGTTCGGTCGAAAATGTGTTTCGAAAATTTTTGTTTTCGATGTGTTTCGTTTTTCGACGCGTTTCGTTTCTGTTTTCGGCCTTTTTAACGAACGGTGTGTGTCTTCCGAAAGTTGTTTTTGTTTTGCTTTACTGTTTCGCATTTTTTTATTTTGAATTCTCACGTTTCAATTTCGGGTCCGTATCGGATGAATTTCTGTGCGAAAAGTGGTTTGATTTTTGTCTTCAGCGATCCAAAATGTTCCTGTATTGTTCTATTTTTTTTACAGTATGCCTTTTTTTTACTTCTTTCGCGGCGAGGTTGCAATCGGTGGATTTTTTCCCTCCTGATTATCTTTTTTTGTATTGTAATTATTTTTATAATTATGCTAATTTTTGTTTTTATATATTGTTTTGTTTTAAAAATTATATACCGCAAGCATTGGTCAACAACTATAGTTAATGGATAACTATAGACACTTTAAAACTATAGTCACCGGACAACTATAAACACTGGACAACTATTATTAATCTGAAAATTTCCCCGTTTCGAACCGGCAACCGATACAAATTAGCTCCAGAAATGCGTCAAGTGCGCATTTTATTGAAACGTTTCGAGGAAAAATTTCCTTTCAATAAAAACACCGGAAGGTTTATTAGGATCGTATTGTTAACGAATCTTGAATAACATTTTCGAAAATTTTGTTCGAGATTCAAACAATCTTGTCAATTAGGGATACGAAACGGAAATTCGCTTGATTTAGCAATTTAGCGAACCTTATTTTTGTTTGCAATCGATGAATTCTGGTGAAAAACTCAATGTAGTGGTTCCACGAGCTCTATAGTCACCAGCCAACTATAGTCATTGACGAACTATAGTCATTGAACAACTATAGTTACTGACCAACTATAATTCCGATCACGTTTTCAAAATTGGCCTTTTATTAGCAACAATGAAACCGATTTTACGTTACAAAAAACATCACAACGCGTTAAAATTTGTTTCAAGAAAAAATCATGGTATACTGTAGCGTACTGTAGAAACGAACGTGACGATCACCAAAAAAATATGATAAGCAAGTACCGAACGAAAAAGATAAGCAGATATTACTTTTTTTTGGCAAACTTGAATCCACATTCCGAAGAAGAAAAAAATAATATTTTTTTACAGTATACAAAAAAATTTGATTTTGAGGTTACGAAACGAAAAATGGACAGTAACGGAAGAAATCCGAACAAACTTTTGGCGACTTTTGACATCTTGGCTAGCACCGGACAAAAGCGAGATTACTGTAACTATAGTTGGCGCACTGTAATTACAGTACTTTCGTATACAAGCATAAAAATATACAAAAAATGGAAGCGCCTGAAGATCGAGGAGCGAGAGAAAAAAAATTAAAATAAATAATTTTTCTTGGCGGGAAGACAAAAAAACAACAAAATTATACACGACTGGAAGCACCGATCGTTGTTATTCGAAACCCAAAAAACAACGCGAATCAATAAAAATCGAGGATAAAAAACGAATCACTGCATAGCAGGTAGAAAAAAAACAACAAAATACTGGAAGCGGCGAAGGACGAAACTGACCAGAGATTCAACTATAGTTCTACAGCTAGTCAACTATAATTCGCTAGCTAGTCAACTATCGTCCAGTAGTTAGTTTGTGGACTCTCAAGAGCCTCTGGTCACTTTGGCAAGTAAGGAACTAGGAAGATCGTCGGAGGCAAGACTATTCTACACGTTTCTCAAAAATGACAAGAAAACTTATTAAAAAAACAAATATCTCGTCTTCAAAAGTGATTCATCGGTCGCAATTCTGTGTTAAGTTAAACGTGCCCAAAAAAATAAAATGAGATTAACCGAAACGAGATCTAGATTCATTTTGACTTCGGAGCAATGCCCATCAAAAAAATTACAACTGAGAGGTTCAAAATTTCGACCAAGAAAGAAGAAGAACAACAACAAAATTTGAGTAATGTACAAAAATTGACCGAAACTGGACGAAAAAAAATTTCGTCGATGGCCAGGCTCGAAACGGTCCGAAATCATTCTCGATACGGTTTACAGTAGGAATAACGGTGATTCATGTGCTGACTGTACGAGCCCGAATGGGAAAATCGTTTCAAGCATTTGTCGCACTGAAATGTACAAAGGACATCAACTATAGTCCACCAGGCAGTCAACCTAAGTCCACTAGACTGTCAACTATTGTACACTAGCTAGTCAACTATAGTCCATAGCTAGTCAACTATAGTCCATCAGACAGTAAACTATAGCCCACTAGACAGTAAACTACTGGTCACTATTAGATCAACTATAGTCCGCTAATGATTAACTATAGTTCAACAAATGCTCAAAACTATAGTTCGCTGGTAGCACCCGAAAGGCCACTAGCCGCGACTGAAAATTTGTTTACTTGGAATGGTTTCTCGCCGCTGTGCAATCGTTTGTGTTCGGTCAGATGATGCTTGTGCTTGAAAGCCTTGTCGCATACGTCGCATTTGTAAGGGCGTTGACCTGAAGCGCAACGAGCAACTTTTGTCACGGGCCACTTTTAAACTTCTCAACTATAGTCGCATTTCAACTATAGTGGCCGTAGAACTATAGTCACTGGCTAAACTCACCCGAGTGCTCGTATTTGTGCCTGGCCAGGCTACTCTGCTTGCCGAACATTTTATCGCACTGGTCGCAAGCGTAGAGGCCCTCTTCCTCCAACTTGTGGTGTTTCCACGACCGGCGCCTCTTGCCCGAGGCGTCCGATGGCCCGTTGGATTCGTCCGCCGATCCATCGGCGCCGTCTATGGCCGTCGACCGTTTGAACCGAGCGAACCCGTTGCCGAGCAACGAATAGGTTGAAAAAAGCAAATTTTTACTCGCTGGCCAATGGTTAACGGGCACGGCGCGTGAGCCGGCGCCGTCGTCGGACGAACTGCCCGCCGACGACGCGGACTCGGCGCCACCTCGGCCAGAGGCTATTTGCAGAGCGTCGCGGACGAACTCGCCCTCACGTTGGACGAAGCCCAGCAGGTCGTCGCCGGCGGTCAATGGCTCGGCGGACTTTCGACTGTAGTCCATCGAATGGTCAATGGCGCCGGACCTCGGCGGCTCGCTGGCCACGCTGGCCAGCGATCCCGTGGACAGTGGTCTGCTGGTCGGAGCCGCCGTCGACCGGCGGCTGACCGACAGGTCCAACGGTTGATCGCCACCGCCGACGCCTTCGCAGTGGTCGTCGGTCGAGCGGCGCTCATTGTCCGGAGGCGAACCCCAGTTGGCGCCGCCAAGCAAGCGGCAAAACGGCGACTGGCCCGCGGAGGCGGAGCCGTTGACGGTCGGCATGAGGTTTTTGTACACGTTGTGACCCCAATTCTGAAGGGCGGCGGCGGCGGCGGCCACGCGATTATTGCGACGTTCTTGCGCGCGTTTATTCTGAAAAGCCAGCAGAAATTATGTTTGCAACGCAACGAAAAGGTGTCGAAAATTGAAATGTAATCTCTTGAACACCTGTAACTATAGTCGAGCGTAATTTAATACTTGACTATAGTTTAGTAGTGGGCAACTATAGTGTTCACCGAATAGAGTTGTCCAGTGACTATAAATCCACAGTGGCTATAGACGCCCATTGACTACAGTTGTCCACTGGCTATAGTTGTCCAGTGGCTACAGGTGTCCGTTGACTACAGTTGTCGAATGACAATAGTTGTCCAATAAATATAAATGTCCAGTGACCATAGTTCCAGTAACAATTCCGCTGACTATAGTTCATCACCAACTATAGGCTCTCGTCACTTATAGTCCAAGAAATTTACCTGAAACCAAACCTGGACGACTCGCTTGCCGACGTTTATCTGATCGGCCAAGGCGCTCAGCTCGTATTTATTGGGAAAGGGATTTCGACGAAAATGACTTTGCAAAATCACGACCTGATCGTCCGAGAGGAAACTTCGCGATCTCAACGGGCGCCACTCGTCGCTGCAATTGCTTGCTGAATCGTCGGGAGTTAGTGGCTTTTCTTGCTTGGCGGAATGTGAATCGGGCGATAACTTGATTCGAGATTCGTCGACCATCGACGGACTGTCCAGAGGCTCTTCTTTTTTCACGATGCTAGTGTCGCATTTGGTTTCCTCGTTCTCTACGGTCGGATTGTTGCAATCTGAATTTGAATTCGAGTTGGTCGTCGTCGACAGATTCAGATTCAGATTGGAATTTATAGCTTGTTGCAGGAGGGCGTTCTGGTAGCCGAAATAAGGTCCGGCGGCCGTCAGGTACGGGTTCACGGGCATCAGCGCCTGAGGGTAGCCGGCGGCCATTTGGCGAAAGATTGGATTCGAAACTGAATTTGAATACAATGGGTTCGACGTCGCCGCAGTGGTCGTCGCAGCAGCCGACGGCAAGAAGTTCTGCCACTTGAGTTGTTGCAAGAACGCGTGATAGGTCAGGTTGTTGACTAGCGCCTGACTGGCCGCCGTCCGGTGGACGTTGCCCGAGGCTATGGATCCAGATTCGCGATTCGGATCGAATCCCGAAGCTAGCATGCACTTTTTGCTGCTCATGTGGCTACTGTAGGAGCCGGAATGCGAAAACCGCTTATGACAATGGGCGCATTCGAACCTGAAAAAAAATCGGTCTATAGTTCGCGAGGAACTATAGTTGAAAAAATGAACCATAGTCGAAAACTGTTGCTTACGGTTTCTCGCCGCTGTGAATCCGAATATGCTCTTTCAGATGGTGTTTGAATTTGAACGCCTTCCCGCACTCGTCGCATTTGAACTTTCGCAGCACGTCGGACGCGTCGGACAGCATCGGATCCGAGCAAGATGTGCTGCTGGTTACTGTAAGTTGCTGGTCCAGAATGCTGTTCTCGTTGGAATGCTGTTTCAACACGGATTCGTAGTCGTCTACAGTACACCTAGCCGACTCTAAGTCCATGTCGAAAATTGGAAGACTTCGTAATAAATGGAAGACGAATAATAAAAATAAATTGGTGATTTTGTGGCACTTTTACATTTGACTCGAGTGAATCAGGTTTTCTGCAAGAAACAAAGCAAAATCATACACGTTACGAGCCCGAAAAACCATTTATCGAGCGCTCGGAGCGAAAAAAACGCGGTAAACGCGAGTACGGTACACTTTCGGACGCGAAAAAGAGTAGCCGATGCACATTACGCGTAGGGCTTAGCTACTTGTCGGGCTAGAAATTCAAACTTAAGCTTACAGTATGCGAAAAATGCGTTTTTTCAGTCAACTCGACTTTGTGCACCTGACGCGACGGCTTACGACTGGTTTCGTGTCGCGACTATAAAGAAAACGAGGACTTTTGACTGACAACACGTTGGGCCGTAGCCCGAGGCGTTCCTCGGTCGTAATTTCCAAGCGAACGGAATGTTTGGCGAAAGGAACGTCTCCGGGCGCCGTTCGTCGCCAGACTCGACACGATTTTCTTTTCGACTTGCGAATTTCGAGCAAAAATTGCATAAATCTTCTCGCCAAGGTGGACGGACGCCTCGGGCGATATTCGCTAGCTAGCTAGCTAAGCCGGGCCCAGATATTTTGTATTTATGTATATGATTAATGAACGCCGAACCTGACAGGTACCGGCGGTGAAACTTTAAACCTTTGGGAAAACTAGAAAAACGCCCCGGCCCGTCGCTCATCGGGCATTTTTCACGTTCGAGACGGAATCGAGCCAGCTGGACAGTGTGCGAGCGAGATTTTGCAAATATAGTTCGTCGGCGACTATAGTTCTATAGGTCTATAGTTCATAGGGACTCGGAACTGCGGGCCTATAGTTCGTCGAGACTCTATCTCGAAACGACACCGATAGTGAGCGGCGCGGACGAATTTCGCGTATAGACATTGAGCGAAACGGGCGAAATCTCGAGAGATGTCGTTCGGGCGTAATGGACGGCTCGGGCTCTTCTCCTACCCCTCCCACCTGGTATAATCGTCGAGATATAGAATGAGCGCCGAGTCCAAATTACCTAAGAGCTGCTCGACGAGTGAGTCGCCATAAAAACTGCGACGGTGATCAATTGGATTTTTGCGTTATAGCCTCGTCGGTCGACGCGAGGATGAGTTTCGCTACAAACCGAACGAATTTCGAGTCGCGTTTAGCTCACTATCGGGCACGAAATGAAAACATTGAAATTATTGCACCTGATGCCGGATAGCTAGCAAAAAAAAGCGTGGCAGAGAGGAGGAGAGGGAGACGGGCGAGGGGTCACTTCGGGACTCGGGTCGAATAACGTCCAGTGGACTGGACTCATTTTCTTAAGAGGACATTGGCAATAATTGGATTTTGCGCAAACCCCCGTCGAAAATTGGTATCCCATCTGTCACCTTGGTCGGGCGATGGATACGCGTCGCGAGAAACTAAATTCGCGTATGATGCAAGCGATAAACCGGCGCTGGCCGACGTTCACCCGTTTAGCGCGTGTCTTTTCGCTTCGTCGGCTCGGCGGCGAGGTTCAGTCGATAACGGACGACGAGCCTCGATATTTTTTTCCTCCCTCGTCCCCACCTGTTCCGAGATTCTCCGACTAGGACGACGGGGCGCTAATTTATCGAGCCAACTATAGGCGCACTATAGTCGCAACCTGAAACGTGAAATCGAAAGGTTTCGCTATCTTTCCGTTCATCTCGCTCGCTAGCTAGTTTTTTCGCTAGCTAAGTATCTCACCGTCTGCTAGCTAACTAGCTCTCTCACTTACTTTTCCTCTGTCTCTCACCGCCTCGAGGCGGAGTGAAAAAAACCCCGAACTATAGAACGATGGATGGGATTGGTACAGGTGTGAATGAGCCAAGGACGAATAATTACCTCGTAAAAGTTGGGGGCAATAACGCCAGATGAATGGAAACCTCGACGAGAAAGAAATATAATTTTTAAAACGGCTATTGCGCCTCGAGTCGTAAAAACCTAGTTTTTCCCTCGGATCACTCTCTCGCGAGAGTGGAACCCGGAAAATTGGAGGTATCAGTAAAAAAAAATTTAATTCGGATTCGGAATCGATTCGACTCCGATCGGAGCCGTTATAAGATAATGTCAAATCCGATCGGAACCCGTAACTGTCCAAGTCGATTCCGATCGGAACCTGTATTTGTCCAATGTGACTTCTATCGGAACCCGTAGTTGAGCATTTCAAATGTGATCGGAACCGGTATATGACCGATTCAACTCTAATCGGAATCCGTATTAACCAATACTTCTCCAATCGGAATCAGTAATTGACCATTTCACCTCCGATCGGAACCCCTGTTTGACCATTTCAACTCCGATCGGAACCAGTATCTGACCAATTCTACTCCAATCGGAACCCTTATCTGACCAATTTGATTCCGATTGGAACCTGTATATGACAATTCTCGGCCAATCTGAATCCGTATATGATCAATTCTACTCCGATATGACTGATTCAAGCTTGATCGGAACACAAATATGACCAGACCGGTCAACGAAGCCATTTCCCTCGCACGCTCCTTTCCGTAAAAGGTATCATTAAAGGGACAACGAGGACCGTGTTGGTCAAACAAGTGCCGGTCAATAGAATGGCGAGCGCTCGTTGTTTGCACGGAGCACTCCTGCGTCGAATCCCCTGATTCACCGTGAGAGAGATCCATTGTCTTCGGCGAGTGATTTGTTTACCGGGCAACCTATCGGATTAAGTGAACGAATCCGTGCAACCTGCCCTTCGGAAATCGGCTCTCGCAACGGACTCGGTACAGTATACCGGCTAAAAACCTCCGGCGAACATTTCAACCCAAAATTTGTCTCGCTAGTAGCTTTTCCCCTCCCTCCCGATCCTCTTTCGAGGCGAATTTTCGGTTGACAGTTAATTAATCCCCATTCTTGAAGATGGGTCATTTGCGCAAATGAGGCCCTGTTTTTTTTTACATCCGAGTAGGGTGCCCCCGGGGTATAGCCGCCGAACGCACCTTCTCGCGTACGGCTTCATTGCCCACTTTCGGAAGAAGATTATTGGAACAACGGACTCCTCTGAAAGATTATAGCCACGGTCATATAGGGGGATGATGATGAAGAAAAAAAATATATAGATACCACCGAGCAAGGAAGGAAGAACGGGTCGACTTCTTCTTTCGCTGGCTACGAGTACTTGGCGGACACAAAAACAGTCGGCTCCGCGTGTAATCAATGGTACCTGACAGCGCGAAGAAGCTCCGCGCAAAACACACACGCCGCCGGGTGGGGTAATAAAGTAAATTGCGAATTAACGACGCCGCTTTTTAGAAATACGCATTTGGGAATACAGTTTTCCTCTATTATTATCTACGTTTATACACTGGATCCGAAAACTCTATCGGACTCCCGACAACCCAACTCTTCATCGTATATACATTTTCCTCGCTCGAAAGATACGTAAGCACGGTAGCCAGCTAGATCGGAACCCGCATTTGATCAATTCAACTCCGATCGGAAGCTGTATTTTCAAATTCTACCTCCGATTGGAACCCATACGTGACCAATTCTACTTCGATCGGAACCGTATTTGACCAAATTATCTCCGATCGGAACCCGTATACGATCGATTCAACTCTGATCGGAACCCATATTTGACCGAATCATCTCCGATCAGAACCCGTACATGATCAATTCGGAACATGTATTGAACAATCCTACTCCGATCGGAACCCAAAATATGACCAGATGGATCAAAAAGCCATTTCCTTCGAAAACTCCTTTCCAAAAAGCAACTCTTCATCATATCCATATTCTTCACTAAGATACGTACGCAGGGTAGCTGGCTATTGGCGATGGTTGAATCTGTGGGTAGGCGTGTGACAAACGTGCTAATTTTCAACTCGAATACAAACGCGCCTTGATGGTACCTGCTCGCACATATCGCAGAACTGTCGTTCATCATTATGTCACCGACCAACAAGCGCAGCAGTGGCGCATAGCGATGTCACTCAGGGCGCGACAATGAATGTCGACAAGCGCAACATGGTTGCAACACCGACTGACAAGCGAGCTAGTGACGTCACCGACCGGCGAGCACCACGATCATAAGGAACTAATGTTGCAAGATTCAGCAAACTGAAACGAGCCAGGTGGGCTAGAAAGAAAACAAAATACTCCTCGAAAAATTCACCTCGGAACAGCCGAGGGCAGGCGCGCCTCTCCGTAATTTATCTTCACCTCAGGTAAAACGAAACAGGCTCCAGCGACAAAGTTAAGCCGGCAAGTGCCGAAAGGAATCCGATTATGAATAATGATGATGATGCACAGGTTAAGAAAGAACGGGCTATAGTCTCCAACTGTATTAACTATAGCCGCCGATGAACTACGGAATGCTAAACAGAATCGAGCGATGCGTGAAATGTGCTTAATATAAAAGCGTATTACCTACGCGTCATTTTTACGCGTACGGCTATTAGCCGTATTAAAGTAAGACTTTAGCCGTTCGCGAGAGCCGCGGCCTGGTTCAGGTGAAAATTTGATTATACCTCGCGCACGTTATTAGGCTAATGGAAATGGCGGTCGTCTAGAACCGTCTTACGCCTTACGGTGAGACGAAACAAGGAGCTAGATGAGCAAGCTAGCGAGCTCCATTAGAATACGGAGCGAAGAAGGATCGGAGGCGACGCGAGAGGGAAAAAGAACGGGCGGAGGGGAGGGGAGGGGGGTTCGTTCGACGGCAACCTGAGCATAGCCGACAGCCCGACGGAATACTAAAGGGGATTCATCAATACATAAATTGTGTTTACCTACCTTCAGTCTGTTTTCCAATACGGAAGATTCGATGATTAAGAAGAAGAAGACGAAGAAGCGAGCGATCGAGCACAGCGGCGGACGGACCGAAGAGACACGCGCGCAAGCAAGCAAGCAAGCAGACGCACGCGCTCTCCTTGAATCATGGCTCATTAAGGTGGGATTGATTCGGGCCCGCTTCGTTTGTTACCCTCGCTCTACTCTCTCTCTCTCTCTCTCTCTCCTCCGTAGAATTGTAATCAAATTTGGCGGGCGCCCGTATACGTACAAAATTCGGCCATAATTACGGCCACGCCCCTCCGTAGCCAGTGACATTTGTCAAACTGATTAACGTGCATTGTGTTTAGAAAAATACACTCGGAAGGTGCATCTCCAGCGCCCCGCCCTTAATTGCGCCGATTGGTGGGAACGCGGAGCTCGTTCCGCGAAGACAAGACACACTACTACTATTATTACTACTACTACGCTGATAATCAACGGATGGATAGTACCGAGGACCCGGGACAATGTAAGTCGATGCGCAGGGTACTCGGTGGCGGCAATAAATTTGGGCCATTTGTGTCCGCGACAAAACCCTCCTTCGGGCTCGTCACTCAATTATTCATCGGGATACTAAACACGCGACGAGCGTCCGTCGCATGACTCGAGCGCGGCATGCAACTTTTCCTGACCTAACTTACTACTCGATTATCAATGTAACATTAATTACGTACAGTACAGTCGTTAAATAGGAGGCGTATATGAGTTAAAAAGTCGCTCGCTAAAAATGTCGAACACGCTCGCGTGATACCCGTTCGGGGTATTCCGGGCTGACATCGGGATGAAGTCGCGTCAAAAAATAGTGACCGATTACGATCGGGCGATTGACGGACAATGCCGTTCCGGCGAGGATTCTCCTCGAAAAAGACGCGAATGCTAACTAAAAAAGAAATAGAAGCAGAAATTCCTAACCGTAGACGGACATCGAGAGATGGAGAGATGACGAATATAAGCAAGCGGAGGAGCGGATACGTGAAACGTCCGAGGCGATAAATGGCATTGATACGCACGTATACGGGGTAAATTCGAAAGTCACTCGCCGAGTAAAGGAAATTGAGTCGGTTTTCGTTTTTGCCCCGACAACAACGCACGCGAGCAGGTCTGCGGTTTAATTGAAGGCGGAAGAAGCGTCGGATTTTTTTTTTACGAGATATGAGAATTCGTTCGGTTTGTCGGTATTTAAACGGAATCGTACGTGGAAGGGGAGGTGGGGGATGGGGGGGGGGCAAGCTTACCAAGCTCGAAGAATGTTCGAAAGCGTATAAGCGAAGCGCCAATCAATATAGGTATACGGATCGAGGTTGGATGACGAACCTGAGGAAAATACGGGCGCACCGGCTCACTAGCTAAGAATCTAGCGAGCTTCGTTCGTTAGCTTGTATCGTATCGACTCGTTAACGCGAACGAGAGGAAAAAGTGCGCAAACAGGATTTACCTTCGGCGAAGAGGAGAATCTTCCGGGCCTCCGCTCAACCTCCTTCCCTCTCTCATTTTCCTCCTCCTCTCGGTTCGCGAGAGCGATCACCGACTCATTCGACCGATGGCTAAACCATGAAGGGGGGGGGAGGGGTTTGCGGTGGCGGTGGGGGGAAGTGTTTTGTTGTTTTGTTGTGGTTTGGGCCTAATGGACATAACCGATGCACGTCGTCGGTGGTGGCATCGGCTAGTCGGACGGTGAAACCCAAACGAGCCGCTTACGGAGATGGACCGACGGTGTCTCGGCGTATAGTCTATCTATCATCGGAGACGCAACATTATAGATCAAAAAGCGAAACGGAAAATTTTCCGCCCGTCCAGATGCGAGACCCTGTAGGGGGATGGCGGTATATGCGATTTTTACATTTGAGTAATTTCGAAGCGATTGTTCGACGGAGATTAGGCGAAATAAATGTACGATGATGAGCGCTATAGTTGAATAGAGGTTATAGTTGACTAAGACTATAGTTGCCTAGGGCTATAGCAGTATCCTGTCCTAGGATTGTAGTTGATGAGGACAATAGTGATGAGGACTATAGTCGATAAGGACTATAGCAGATTAGGCCTATAGTCGAGCAGGACTATAGTTACCTAGGACTTTAGTTTACTTATAACTATAGTTTCTTATAGGACTATGATTGACTAAAAATCTAGTCCTAGAACATTAGGACGACAGTTGCCTGACGACTATAGTTGACTACAGGACTATAGTTGACCAGTCCCACGCAACTGTGTTTACATCGAAACCTAACGAACTGCCGTCGAGGGATTCGGAACCGGCGAACGCTTAATGATATTACCGACGAAAGGCTTTGATCAGGTACCCGTACGTGCGCTGGCCAGAGTCATTACGGGTCGGCGCGGAAAGCGATTCGCGTAAATAATTGAAACGTAGAAAATAAAAATAGACAGCGAACTATCCCACACAGTAATCGAGTCTAAACGGGCCATTTTTCATGAGTTTCGAAAAATGGTCCGAAAACCACCGGCTCAGGACTCGTTTAAGAAACGAGACGCTCGTTTTTGGGCGACATTATAAATTCGTCCGTTTTGTCACCTCGCTCCCTTAATGAAGTCCATTATGGTTGACAATGGCGCGGCGTTTAATCTTAAACGGGCAAAATCTTATTATGATGGTCAGGTACTATAGTTGGGCAGCTGGACCCGGCACGACGATTAATTATGGCACGATGAGCAGGTGCCACCACAATTTGACACCAGTTAGTACGGGTACGATTAAGGTGAAGGTCACTCGGGGTTTTCGCCCGATGAGCCACCGTCTACGACCGGTTTTTAGTTTTCGCCGTTGCTAAACGCGCAAGAAACGAAAACAGAAATAAAAAAATTCGTCTCGGCAGATGGTCGGCTACAGTAGGAGGGTCTTTGAGTCTAATGCTCAGGTTCGACGAGTGGACCGACAAAAGACCTTGTTTGCCGTCGGCCGGCGGCCTTTAGGTGTATTGGAAATTTGTTTTTAAGTGCCCGAGACGATACCCGACGACCCTATTCGGACTCGTTTTGTCGCGGGGCGCCGATAAAAGTCGGACAGGTGGCGGACCTCACGCGGTTTAAATTTTGACTACAAAGAGAGCAAAATCGAGCGATAAATGTGTCTAGGCGACGGGCAAACAAGCAAAAAGTGAAAAGTTGCAAAAAAACAGCTTGTGCACCATTTAGTCACTAGTAGTCACTAGTCACTTTGCTAGTCAACTGTATGTAGTTCAATAGCTAGTTAACTATAGTCCACTAGCTAGTCAACTATTGTTCACTGTCTAGATCAAACAATAACCGGTTCTTACTTGTATTTGGGCACTGTCTATAGTTGAATTCCCACCGTCTATAATTGACCTTTGGCCACTGTCTACAGTTGAAATAAAGCTACAGTTTACGAGATGAGCAACCCGCTTTGTTCCAGACGCCGGCCACTGACTGAGAACGAGCAAGCAAACGAACGAGCTAGTGAACTATAGAGCGAACTATAGAGCGAACTATAGAGCCCGATGGTTACATTAATAAACGCTTGCCGGGGGAGGGACGCCGGCTCTCCGAGGGACGATGGCTTGCCAATGATAAGTGCGCCAGACACGTGCCAGGGCTTCGCTCGCCTGTAAATCCGACGAGTAAATATTGTATGTGTTTCAAACAAACGGCCACGCATGTACACCGGGTTTTTCGAGTGGGCACCAAACGGATTAATAAACGGCAGAAATCGGATGCCTAGCAAGCAAAAAAGCTTCACTGGCCAGTGACTTACCTCCTTGTGGTTGTTCGTCGACTATAGTTGACCAGGGATTATAGTTGTTTAGGGACTATAGTTGTGCAGGGATTATTGTTGTTTAGGGACTACAGTTGCCCAGAGATAATAATTTTTTAGCGACTATAGTTCCCCAGAGATTATTGTTTTTTAAGGGACTATAGTTGCCCAGAGAATTTAGTTGTCCAGAGATTATAATTGTTCAGTGGCTATAGTTGTCAAGTAACTGTAACTGTGACTTTAGTTGTCCAGTGACTATAGTTGTCCAATGACTATTGTGATTCAGTAACTATAGTTGCATAGAGACTATGGTAGTTCAGAGACTATAACTGTCAAATACTATAGCTGTCCAAAGACTAGTTGTCCAAAGATTAGTTGTCCAAAGACTAGTTGTCCAAAGATTAGTTGTCCAAAGACTATAGTTGTTCAGAGGCTATAGTTGTTCGGTGACTATAGTTGTTCAAGGACTACATTTGTCAAAGACTCCAGTTTGTCATAGAATTATAATTATCCAGATGCAATAGTTGTCCAAAGACTATAGTTGTCCAGAGACTGCAGTGTTCAGGGACTATAGTTGACTAGGAATTATAGTTATCCACTGACTATGCTTGTCCAGTGACTACAGTTGCCCAAACCATAGTTGTTCAGAGACTACTATTGTCCAGTGACAATAGTTGTCTAGATACTATAGTTGTCCGGAGACCACAGTTGACCAACGACTACAGTTGTTCAGTGGCTATAGTTGTTCAGTGGCTATAGGTGTTCAGTGACTATAGTTGTCCAAGACTACAGTTGTCCAGAGACTGTAGTCGTCCAAAGACTACAGCTGCCCAGCGACTACAGTTGTTCAGGGACGATAGTTGTCCAGTGATTACAGTTGTCGAGCGGCTACAATTGTCGAATGAGTATAATTGTCCAGTAACTATAGTTGTCCTTTAACCAAGTTGCCCTGTCCCTATAGTTGCCCAGAGCCTATAGTATGTCCAATTACTATAGTTGTCCAGCGTGCATTGTTGTTCAAGAACAATAGATGACCAGGGATTATAATTGTCCATAGACTAGAGTTGTCCAGGCATTATATTGGTCCATAAAGTGACTATAGTTGTCCACTAACTGTAGTTGTGTACAAACTATAGTCGTCCAACGACTACAGTTGCTAGATACGTCGGATATACGTCGTCTTTATTTGTTTTCCGAATCGCTAGCTCTCGCGACCTTGGCCATAAATTTCATATTGCATATTTCGAATAAATTTTTGGTTGATGATGAATTTAAATAAATGTTTGATTTTTACAATGGCGCCACGCGCGACCGCGGGGCATCGACGCCGGGCTTTGCCCGGCTAGCGGATATGCCAAGGTTGAATTCGAGTGGGGATTAATTTTGATATTTGCTCGGACGGGTAGGAAATTCGTGAAGATTAGGTGCGGGATTTGGTTTCAACTTGGCTGCCAAAAATCTGCCACGAGCTGACAGATGCAGAGTCTCGAGGATAAACGAACTTCTATATATATATTTTTTTTATTAGACTCACCTCGAAGTGAGAATGGACGAAGAGAGGTTCGTCGCCGTCTCGCCTCAACAATTTGCTTGCTAAGAGCCTTGGCGAGCGCGTTTTCGGTTTTTGCTCGTTTTTCTATTATTTTTGATCGGATTAAATGTTCGAGATGGACTTTGTGACACCTCATAAATGGATGTATGTCACAGTTTTCCCTGTCCATCGAGAAAAACATTCAAACTATAGTCCTACGAACCAGCCTACTGTATTTTCTCATAGTTCCTCGGCTAGTGAGATTTTTCGTTCGAAACAACGATAAACAAGCTCAAAATGCAAATAAGTTGGTAACTATAGCCCGAAACCATTATAGGAAAACGAGAACTATAGTTTCAACGCCGATCCCCTAAAACTTCGTGGCGTGCATAAACAAAATTGGAATTTTGCTCGTAACGATGTCGCTACGATACCGTTTCGTATCGCTTAGCATCATCTTTATCGACCGAAATCGTTGTCAAGAATCAACTTTAGTCCTTTCGCAAATAAACTTCCACTGAACAGCTCATGGATGTTAAGGATAAAAATTCGATTGTTTTTTGTTTTTTATTCTTTATTTCCTTCCAAAATGGTATGTTTGAATTCTTTGCAATATCGTGAGCAATTTGTACAATTAGGATGTATGATTTTTGAATTTATAGTGCGAGCGGACGATGGCGATGCAGCCGCTGCAACTACAACTGAAGCGCCGGAAGTAGTCTGTAAAATAGATCCGACTGGTTCGGAATTCATTCCGAATATTTACATTTGCAATAGCACGCAATTTTGCTGTACGAACGCTGGCCAGCAAGCGTGTTGCAGCAACGAAGTCACGAACGATGCAATGTAATTTATCAGCCATTTTGCACTTCAAAAAAACTAAACATCGGTTGCAAAAAGTTCTTATAGAATTTATCCTGTGATTTTAAAATATTTTCACTTTTTTTTTTAATTAATTTCAATGAATTTTAATTATTTCTTTTTATTTTTGTTAATGTTTACTATTTCCAATGTTTTTTTCATCATTTAATTGTATTTTTCATTCTTTCCAAGTGAATTTTTTTGATTATCGACTATTTCTAATGATTTTTTGTCATTTTCAAGTGAATTTCTATAGTATTTCCAATGACTTTTCATCTTTCTTTTCAGTGATTTTAATAATTTTCATGGTATTTTTCGATCTTACCTGTGGATTTTCATATTCAGTTGATTTTCAATGATTTTTCTTAATTTTACTGTTTAATTTTCATTCTTTCCAAGTGAATTTCAATTATTCCATTGAATTTCCATTATTTTTCAATTTAAAACGATTTATCTTCATTTCAAGTGGTTTTCCAATATTTTCAACGAATTTTCACTATTTCCAATGATTTTTTGCCATTTTAATGTATTACATGTATTTACATGTATTTCAAAAAATTTTGCAGTTTTTTAATGATTTTATTCCAAATTTATTTCATTGTTTTTATCACTTTTTTTACCATTTCCAAGTCGTTTTCATTATTTCCAAGAGAATTTTTCTGTATTGTCAAGTGACTATTGACTATTCTCAATGAATTTTTTTATTTCCAAGCAAGCTCCAAATGATTTCATGACATATTTCTAGTTTTTTTCTTTGCAGAAAAGAACAAGCTATTATGTGGGGATGTCTTATCGGAATTCTGCTGACTGTCGGCATCGCTGCATCATGCTATTTCAAAGATCGCTACTGTTGCGACGGCGATCCGGATGAGGAGGATAAACATATTTGTTGCTGTTGTTGCAGACGAAAAATCAAATACAAAAGGCGAACGAGTTTCCAAAGGTTTCTAAATTGAGCCACAATCATGCAATGTCGTGTAACATTTTTTGTTTTATTTCAGCATCATGTTTCCACACAAGGCCGCACAAAATAAAGTGGACGATCCGATTTTCGGACAGCGTGGACACGCCGATGATGTGCCGCACTTCGCAACTGTACATCCGGATACCGAAGCTAAATATATTCCGAAAGCGTGAATAAAAAATATTTCCAGTCGATTATTTTGTTTTAAAAATGAAAAATGTTGAATAAAATCGAATTCAAATTTCAACCAAATTATAGAACGATAGTCGCCTTCGAATTATAGTTGCCGAATGTCTATAATTATTTTAATTTTTTCGAATGACGCGCTCTTATTAAAATTTTGTAGTATGATAGCAGGTTAGGTCGCTTAACGTCAAAATTATTATATTGCGTATAGCAAAAATCAATATTTACATTGTTTCCGAAATTTTAACGAATTTCGTGAATTTAAAACAAAATTCTTGTTCTAAAACTTTCTTAACAGGTCGAAAATTCGAATTTTAAAACGATGGACGACGACGTTGAAGCTATGTTGGAAGCGCCTTACAAACAAGTAAAAATCTTCGAACACATTTTGAAATAATTCTCGAAAATTCTGAAAAAATTCTTCGTTTCGATTTTAGGACCAGAATAATCAAGACGGCGAAATAAAATCGACTAGAGACAAAGATAAAAGGTACATTTTTCGAAAACATTGAACATTTTCCGAAAAATGAAAATTCTCGATAGTTTCAATAAAATTTCTCGGAATGTTTTTCAAAATTGCTCGAAATTCTCGAAAAAATGACACGAAATTTGTTTTTTTCTTGTTCGTCCGAGCGTTGTTTTCTGCGTTTATAGGCGTTTTTAGGCTGTGAAATTCGAATATCGCGAGACTTGCACAAACAAAAAACAAAAAAAAGTTCAATTTATTTTCTTCGAAAAAGAATTTTTTTTTATAAAAAAGTTTTCCTATAAAAAAAGTTTTATATATAAAAAGCGCCTCGTTGTTGCAGATTTTAACGTGTTGCTGCTTTATTATTCCGTTGTTGACAAAAATTTGTTGACGTTTGTCACCCAGATGGAGGTACGTAAATTGACCTTTAGGCGCCGCGCCGCGACATGAATTTTGTTTTAAAATGTCTCGTTCGCTCCAAAAACAGTTCCAAGTTAAAAAAAAGCCCGAAACAAGCCCTTTTTTCAATGCGCTTTTAATGGTGTTTGTGAAATTTGAATATTAAATATTCATCGGAAATAATTAATTAAAATTAAAATTGATTTACCTTTTATCTACTTGAAAAAACTAATTTTTTGTTTTATTTGTTCATTTGCAGGCATAAAAAATCGTCGGAAAAACGCAGCCGAAGTCGAGAACGAGAAAAGAAAAGGTGAGAAAAGTTACTAGACACTGCAACTATCGTTGAACTATAGACCTTAAAATAAGCTACTATAGACGCCCGCCAACTTTAGACGCTCGTCAACTATGGACGCCAATCAACTAACAGACGTATGTCAACTGTAGACACACAGCAACTAAATACGCCCGTTAACTATAGACGCTGGCTTCAGCACTGTAGACGACGGATTTTTTGTTTTTAGAAGTCGAAGTCGAGATCGTCGTCGATCGGGCAGCAAGTCGCGCGATCGCGGCGACAGGGATCGTCCGAGGGAGAGCGACCGTCGCGATCGACGGCGAAGCCGATCGCCCGACCGGAGCCGAGGCGGCGGAGGATGGCGGCCGTCGTCGCCGCCGAGGAGACGACCCCCGTCGCCGCCGGCGTTGACCCGAGGCGGACCCGTTGGCGGTCGGAAGTTGCCCGGGCCCGAGCGACGAGACGTGTAAGTTTTTTGAAAACAAAAATTGCTCGATTAAATGCAAATTTGTACGAGATTTTCGTTTTTCGCGTTTAGAATGCCGTTTACGCCTCGATACAGTCCGCCGAAGTACTTAAAACTGAAAATTTTCAACCGTTACCGGTCTAATTTTCGTTTCGTTTCGTGTTAAGGAACGTCGACGTCAACGCCGAGCTCACGCCTGAGGAGCGGGATTTGAGGACCGTATTTTGTATGCAATTAGCAAGGACTATTCGCCCGCGGGACATGGAAGAATTTTTCTCATCAGTCGGACGAGTACGGTTCATTTTTTAAAACTACAGTTGATTGGCGTCTATAGTTCAGATAGCCGGTAGATTATTTGTTTTGCTTTTTTTTTTGTAGGTTCGCGACGTACGGATAATCACGGATAGTAAAACGAGACGATCCAAAGGCATCGCGTATATCGAATTCTGGGATATGGAAGCCGTACCGTTGGCGTTGGGTCTCAGCGGCCAGCGGCTACTCGGCGCGCCGTTGGTCGTACAGCCGACGCAGTCGGAAAAAAATCGCATGGCGTCGGCCATGTTGGCGACGACGTTCGGCCAAAATAAAGGTCCGATGAAATTGTACATTGGCTCGTTGCATTTCAACATCACCGAGGATATGTTGCGAGGCATTTTCGAACCATTTGGAAAGGTCGATAGCTTCGAAGAAACTAGTTGCGTATTGACCATAGTTGTCATTTGTTTTTTTTGTTCAGATCGACAGCATTCAACTATTGAAAGACCCCGAAACTAATCGATCGAGAGGATACGGATTCGTGACCGTAAGTTACAATTTTGTGCATTTTACGCGTATCCGAATCGTCGCATTCGTGTCGTTTTTCAGTTTCACAATGCCGACGACGCGAAACGAGCCATGGAACAATTGAACGGGTTCGAATTGGCCGGCCGACCGATGAAAGTCGGCCACGTCACCGAACATCAACCGCAAACGAGCAACGCGTCGTTGGACTCGGACGAAATGGATCGGCAAGGTATCGACCTCGGTACGACGGGCCGATTGCAGTTGATGGCGAAATTAGCCGAAGGTACGCGAGCGAAATCGAAAAGCGTCGAGAAACACGCGATAGACAGTCGATTTAATGCTCGCGATTCGTGTATTTTCAGGCACCGGCATGCAACTTCCGGAAACGGCGCAGCAAATGTTGAACATGCAACAGCAACAAGTACAGCAAAACGTCACGCCGCCCATAGCCACTCAATGTTTCATGCTATCCAACATGTTCGATCCGGCGCAGTAAGCTCGTCTATAGTTCTCGAGAAACTAGTTGTATAGTCAATTGTAGACTCGACTCTGGGAACTATTGACGCTTATCGGCGATAGCTAGCGCATTATTTTTGCTTGCCTTTCAGCGAAACCGATCCGAATTGGGAATCGGAAATTCGCGAGGACGTCATCGACGAATGTAATAAACACGGCGGCGTCGTCCATATCTTCGTCGACAAGGCGTCGCCCCAGGGCAACGTCTACGTCAAGTGTCCGTCGATAGCGTCGGCCGTGGCCGCCGTGAATTCGTTGCACGGTCGTTGGTTTTCGGGTAAGTTTCACGAATTTGCTCGTTAGGCCACTAGCCGCGACAGGAATATTGCTTTTTTTCTTCTATCGTTTCAGGAAAGATCATCACAGGCAATTACGTGCCGGTATCCAACTATCATCAACTTTTTCCCGACGCCGTTCATTCTGTAACGCCGTTGGTACCGCAAGGATATCGAATGCCGACGAATTTTTAATATTCGAATTAATATTCATACTAGGATTTGACGACGCGGCCGATTAAGTTTTACAACGTGTATTTTGTTTTTCGTAGTTGTTTTCATGTCAAATAAACTTTTCAATAAAAAATCATTTGAAATTAGCGCCGCGCGATGCGCAGTTACACGAAATTTGCAAAGAAACCAGGTTCGCAGCGTAAAGTTTTTGCAAGTTTCGCATATTTTTCAATGAAAAAAGCACGAAATCGTTTGCAAAAAGCAAATTTCGTGTTGTTTTCTGCTCAAAATCGAGCAAAAAAAACGCAAATCATGAGAAAAAATTAATTTTTTGCTTTTTGTATTTGTTTTCATTTTTATGCGAGAAAATACGCAGGCTATCGCGCGAATTTGTTTTTTAACGGTTTTTGGCCAACATCCAATTTAAAAATTTAAATTGGCTCGTTTCCAACGAAATTTTTCGAAATTTTTAGAATTCATTCCACTTTGCGATAAACGCCTCGTTTTGCGCGCCCGTCGTTCGTCCGAGTCTCGACGCGAATGTCGCAGCGACTAGGCCCAGAAACGTTAGTTAAGGAAAGTGACGGAATTTTTGTTTTCTTTTGCTCATTACGCGTCTTGATTTTGTTTGTTACGGGTCGTTTTGCGTTTCGCGAGGTAAATTTACGTTTCGGAGCGTCGTTCGGTGCGGCGAAAACAAAATTCAAGTGCCTTGCGGTTCGATTAACGAGCAATTTCGCTAAACTCGGCGCTAGCTAAAAAATTCGGAAAAATGAGCGAATGCTTCAAATGTCATCAAGTCGGACATTTCGCCCGCGATTGTAGTCAAGCCGACGACGGCGGCCGATCGGGCGGCGGACGCGGAGGTCGAGGCGGCGGATTCGGCGGTGGCCGCGGAGGCGGCGGCGGTGGTCGCGGAGGCGGCGGAGGAGGAGGAGGTAAGTTATTAATTTTACTCGATTTTGAGCGTTAGATGACGTGTAATTTGTTTTTTTTGCTCATTTGCGATGCGATGTTTGTTTTTTCTTGTTTTTTATATCCTAAAATCATGAAAATTAACCGTATCTTCCATTAAAAATTGCTTTTTAATTACAAATTGACAGAATTTGAGTTTGTTTCTATTTTGCGCCTGTTTTAAGCGTGTTTAACGCCGATATTTTGTTTTCAGGTTGCTACAACTGCGGTCAAAACGGTCACATTTCGCGCGAATGCCCGTCGAACAGCGGCGGTGGCCGAGGAGGTGGCGGCGGTGGTGGTTACAGATCGTACGGCGACAATCAACGCAGCGGAGGTGGCGGCGGCGGCGGCGGCGCTTGTTATAATTGCGGAGAATCCGGCCATATGGTGACGAAATTTGTTTTTTTAGTTGATTTTCATGCGTTTTTAAAATTAACTCGTTTATTGTTTTTGCAGGCGCGCGAATGTCCGACCGGCGATAGCAGACGAGGCGGCGGAGGTCGCGGAGGCGGCAACGGAGGAGATCGAAAGGTATTGATACTATTTAATTATAGTTTCAGTTAAGACTATAGACGCACACCCGACTATCTATAGTTGCATTTTAGCTAGTTTCACTTTATACCTTGTTTCACCCTTGGTCAGTGCGATATTTTTGTGTTTTGCAGTGCTATTCGTGCGGAAAACCAGGCCACATGTCGCGCGACTGCCCCGGCGATGATGGCGGAGTTGCCGCCGGCAATTGAGTATTCGGCTGTTAGCTGCGTGTGAGGAGATGAAAAAATTTAAAAGAAGTGAAATTCGCGGGATTTCGTTAATTTTTGCGTTTTAATTCTTTCGAAATCTGTTAAATTTTTTTGTTGAAGAATTTTTTTTTGTTGTTCGGTGTGTAAAATAAATGCCGAGGAAATTGTTGGAAAAAAAAAATGCGAAGTTGTTGTTTTCAAACAGGAAAATGCAAATTAAGTTTAGTTAAAAACAAAGAACGTGTCGTGGCTAGCGAGCTATCGGGCAAATTTCGTAACAGTTTTTGCTCGATTAATAAGTAAAAAAAATAAAATTAGTGAAATACAAAACAAATTACGACAATTTATCGAACAAGCTCGATGAGCTGAGTTGGCTTGACCTGCGCAACGATAGCTTCCGATCGCTGGACGCCGCCGCGTCGGCGGTCGAAACTTGTTTTTTCGGCGTCGGCTTGGCTTTTTTCTTACCGCCGCGAGCCTGTCTACCGGTTCTAAAAACAAAAGACGTGCCCGGTCGGTGAGGCGAACGGGCAAATTCGTGAACTATAGTTCAATTTCAACTATAGTCCTCAGGCAACTATAGTTTCACTTACCGCTTCGATACGAACAGTTCCTCAGGCGATTTATCGTCGGAACTCCTCGTCCGCGGGTGCAAAATGAGATCCGAATCGACCAACATTGGAACGGACGATGACGATCGTTTTGATTTCATGAGCTCGTTTTCCTCGTCGGTGTCCATGCCGCCGTCTTCGTCCGATTTGTTTTGACGTTTATTTCCTGGAAAGTTGTTTTTAAAAACCAAAAAACGTGTGTTGGCCAGTGAGAAATCGGGAAATTTTCGAAAACTCATCGGTAACTATAGCGTATAGAGTCGGCGTACCTTTCGACTCGACGTCGACCGATTTCGTCGATGAATTCGTCTCGTTCGCGCCGTTTTCGATTTCGTGCGATAATTCGACGATTTTTCGTTTTTTCGAATTCAAAATTTCGACGAATTTCGACGTGAGAATTTCCTCGCATTCGTTTTTCGCGCGGATCGATTCGTTTAAACGCTGAAAATACGACGAATTTATTGTATTTTTGGTCTTCAACTGTCGACTTCAGTTCAATGGAAATTATAGTTTAACAACATTTATAGTTCATACATCTAAAGCGCCGTCTCGCTCCTGATTAGCCGATAAGCAGGCTTGCTCTAAAATTTCGTTTTTTTCCTTTAAAGCTTGAATTTGCTCGTAAGTGAAACTTTGAAACAAATCTATCGCCTCGGCGAGCTTGTTATCGGTCAATTTCGTTAAACGAACGGCGCCCAATTGATATTGGATGCCTCCGCCGACTTTCTTCTTCCAATAAAACTGCAAAAAAGTTCACGTTCACAAAAGCGACTCGAAATATAGCGGACGGCGCACGAAATGGAGCGATTCTGCACGCTTACGGTGTCGTTTTTGATATCGAACACGAACGTTTCGTTCGCTTCGTCGGGCGATTCGCCGATCAACGCTCGTCGAGTGACGAAACAAAATTCGTTCAATGGCAAGTTGGCTTTGTCGGACAATTCTTGCAAAATTGCGTTCGTTACTGAAACAATAGTTGGACTATAGTTACCAATGAACTATAGTCGCCATTGAACTACAGTTTCTACTTTCGGCCTCCCAAACGATCGGACCATCGAACAATTTAAGTTCGAAATGAAACGGCCGGAGGGCCTTTTCGGTTATTTTGCATAAAACATAATAGTCGCCTCGGTCGCTCGTCGAAAATCTCCAGAGACGTAGGTCAGTCATTAGCCGGCACTGCAAATTTGTTCTTCTCATCACGAATCGAGCAAATAAGTGAAACTTATCAAAGAATACAGCTTTTGCTTATTAATAGCAAACAAAATGCAAAGACAAAGATTTGAGTGTGTTTTCAAATAGAAAAAGTTATTTTATTTCACAGCGAACGCGTCCCTACGGTAGGTAGGATGCGCAAGTACACGAAAATTTATATCAAGACAAAAAATACATTTTTTGTACAAGAGAAAACCGGATTAAAAATGCTGTACATTATTTTAAAACGAAAACTATAGTCGAACTATAGTTGTCAAATTAGACGCTTTTCTACACGAAAACCATAATTAGACGGTGAAAAATGTAAAGTTTCTCGTCCGTGCGCGAAAACGAGCAAGCGACGACGCGTTTCTCGTTCGTCCTATTGCGAAAGCGACGCGTTCGACGGCGGAGGGGGCGGCGGATCGTCGCTGCAATGCTCCTCAAACCCTTCGGACTCGGTGACCAACGCCCGTTCCAAGATAACGCGCCCCTCTTTGTATCGTTGGCTTTCGTCGGTGGCGAACTCGTACATCCAGCCCAATTTCGTTTTACATTTTTTACACGAAACGTCACGGACCATGTGCCGTCCGGTCAACATAATTCTATCTTGTACTTCGCTATAGTCCAAGTTGACCACTCGATTGAAGAGAAAAGCTCGACCGGTGGCGCCCGTGAAACGAGTGGACACTAATTCGGCACGATTCGTTAGGAATGTTTCGCAATTGGCGCACGAAAACAGGCGAGTGCCGCCCAAATGCTCCAAAAACAGCCGTCCCATGGCCTTAGACGACGCGCGAAATTTGTTTTTCCAGCTAGAAAACGAGCAAAAACAGGATTTAACCGAGTGAAATTCGTTTCGAACTGAAAAATCAAAAATTTCGCACGATAGCAACGACGGTTTGCAATAAACGCACGAAAACTCGACGGGCGAGTGCGGTTTTTTGCTTGCCTAGCACGTTTTCTAGACGAAAATCGTCGCGAAAGCTTTTCTCGGTAAATGTTAAAGATTTTCGAAAATTTTTTTTGCGCATAATAGGAAATGTAATTCAGCAATTGATTTTCAAAAGTTTACTTTATATTTTCTCTCAAATAGTCATTTCACAACCATGGCTAGAATGAAAGTACAGAAATATCCTAAAGTTAAAATTTGCAATTCGTATTCAGATATTGATCTTCAATCATATAGAACGATAAAGACAACGATCTGGCGCGTCTACCTGGGATTAACAGCACGCTTGAAAATCAATATCTGAACTCGGATTGGAAATCTCAACTCAAGAGTTACCGTCCGGCCGTTGCTGCGATAGGACTATGTTGCAAAATTTTATAAGCAAAACAACGCGTTGGTACAAAAAGCACAAATTCAGATAAAAACGATCCAAATACGATTATGTCAACATGTAAAAATTGCTCGTTAACTGATGGCGAGTAGCGAATATCGAAGCATGAATTACAAATCACTGGTACAGCATAGCATTATTTTGATACAGAGTACAATGCAAATATGTCGCGAAAACGTGTCGGCTGTTTTTTTTTATAGATCTGTAAAGCTTTTTGCTGGTCACAACCAATCCTGTAACAAGTCAAGGACTCGGCATTGAAGTCCGTTTGTTTACATCATACTTTGAAACGGACTTAGCATATTTTTTGTTGGCACATTAAGTGGGCATAAAGTGATGCACAGGTACAGGCGCGCATATAAATAGGGGACATCGTTGAGTGTACCAAAATAGTGGCAGCAGACACTATCACACACTCAATACTCATTCAGCCGTGCCTACATTCCCTCCTCGTCAGTCAGGATGTGGACCCTGAATCCGATCCGATCCGATCCGATCCCGAAATGGATGATGGCGTTGGAATTGACGAGCTTCCACCCGAATCGCCAAGTCCAAGCAGTTATCAAAATCGAACTTCATTGGACAATGAAGACTCCTTGGGAGAGTCTGGCTTCAAGTGGAAACGCCTTCAGATGATGGAGCAATTCCGAAAGGCAGAGGGAACTGATCCATTTTGCCAGAAAAACAAACAAAGTTTGAAAGATAACGAACATCGACGAAAGCGAAACGTCGGTGACTATTTTTTGCTGGACGGCTTACTATTCAGACTGTACGAAGCGCTCGAGAGTTTGACTGTTTATACCCGAAACGGAATGTTGTGCCAGCAAGTATGAAGCTGAAAATCCTGTCGCATTTCCACGATGGTCCACTCGGTGGTCATTTTGCGCCGGGTACCATGATCCGAAACATAAAGTACCGTTCCTATTGGGGTACGATAGAGCAAAATGTGCAGGCCTGAGGCGTCGAATATCCGATTTGCGAACGACTGGAACCCGCCAAGAACGGTCCAATCAAAGCTCCAATCAAGAGCGTCCCAGCCAGGGGCCCTTGGGACACAATTGCAATGGACTGATTGTTCACTTTCGGTGTATGTCAACCCTGGAGACCTGTGGTTCAAGCCGGAGATTCTGGCTCGAATCATTGTCGATTATCTTAGGAACTGGACGAGCCGGTCGAAGCCGTGCGACGTTGGACCGAGAATGCAAATTCAAAGAATGGTCCACAGTGGGTGAAGACGAACCGCTGGGGGCTTCGCAACTAACCGCATAACTTTTATCTGTAAATATTCGCATGTTTAATGTCATATTCTCATCTCGTCCATGCTTTAATTATTCGCAACCAACTTTATCCTTTTATCTAAATTACGAAACAGGTACGAGGGTCACTCCATAAGTTCGTAGCAAGGAGAAAACGAAAATACACTGGCGCCCACGAAAAAGTTGTCACTTCGAAAGAAACGCGTTTTTTGAAGTTTTTTTTTCTATTGCACGCGCTATATCAATACATGACCAGTTTTAATTGCAAATAGTATTAAGTCACAGCACAGGAGACTAGCTGTCATCACCACAACCACATTTGCGCCATAACTGGAGGGGCCCCTTGTTTTTGATAACCTCCTCTAGACAAAAAACTTCAAAAAACGCATTTCTTTCGAAGTGACAACTTTTTCGTGGGCGCCAGTGTAGATACAACAAAGTTTTATTCATAATTTTTCAAAGTAACATCCATGTACTGGAATGCACTTGCGCATTCGATCAAACCATTTATCAAAGCAATCTGAGAAGCCGTTTTCGGACATAGCCAATAAAATATCATTCATAGCACTTACTGCCTCTGTTGCAGAGGAAATCTTTGGCCATGCAGTTTTTTTTTCAATTCCGGAAATAAATAAAAATCACATGGAGCCAGGTCAGGGCTGTACAGAGGGTGAGTGACCAATTGGACGCCTGATTCATGCAAAAAATCGACTGTTCTGGCAGCAGTATGAGAGCGAGCATTGTCATGGTGCAACAAAATTCGTCAAGTGCCAGACCTTGGTCCCTGTTTGTGAATCTCCTCGAACACTTTTGGTAAGCAAACTTCGCAGTACCATTCATTCAGCATTGACTGTTTTATGTTCTGCCAGTGGAACTGCTGCCGCAAGTCCCTTTCGTCGGAAAAAAACTGCGACCATTTGCTTGTTGTTGTTTCGACTTCAAACAACTTTTGTGGGTGGTGGCTCACCTTCGAAGACTCAAACTGTGGATTGCTGTTTTGTCTCTGGGTCATAACAATAAATCCACGTTTCGTCACCTGCGATCACTTCGGACACCAAATTTGATTGGCCGTTGTCGAACTTTCTCAACATAAACCTGCACCAATCCACGCGAACCTCTT
>JAQGBA010000451.1:0-34385 GCA_034698125.1 Prionchulus punctatus | reverse complement strand
TTTGAAATATGTTGATACAGAAAGCACCATTCAACTCAGAATTGAATTCTCTACAAGATGATGTATTCGAAGTTAGTGTAGCAAATTTGGAAGTATTTTTACAGGAGGAGCAGATCATTTCGGGACACCCTGTAGTTTCCACGAAACTAGAATTCTAACTATAGCCGCTCGCTCGACGTTCTTTGGCGCTGATGGTCGAACTACCTTTCGATGACATCACTGTCTAATTTTTTCGTCGACTCGGTGTTTTGCTCGGTAGACGGTTGGCCAGCGACGGTTTGTGCATTTTCGGCGCTCGTCGACTGTTCATCGGCGCCGCCGACTCCAAACTTTTTCTGCAATCGCATTTGTCGAATGTGTTTCAACATTTCGAACGAACTTTTGCACTTCATCATTTTTCCGTCGTCGTCGCCGTCCGAATCGCGTTCTAAACGTCGACGCTTTACGTTGTCAAACGTCGACCGATAGTGATCGTCGATCGTTCGCTTTTTTGCTGAAAAAAGAAAAATCGTACGAAATGGGTCAATATCGGTTTCATACTTGTTCAGTTCTGATTCTACAATTGTTCAGTGACTATATAGTTGATCCATTAATATAGTTGTCCAGTGACCATAGTTCTCTTGCGACCGTAGTTGTCTAGCGACTATAATTGTCCACTGGCTACAGTTGAAGTACTTTCATGCACCTATAGCGCTGATGAAAACAAATTTTCGGTAGTGGTCAGCGAACTAAACGTACGTTGTTTCAATTTATCTTTGCTCAGCCATTCTTCCGAGTCGGAACTGTTGGCGCTGCTCGGTTCGTAGTCGTCGTCCGTCTTCAATTCGGGACTCGACACGCGTTCGTCGTCTTTGTCGTCCTGTGTCGACTTTTTGACAGTTTCCGACGATTTCTTGACGTTTTTCTCGTCGTCGTCCGCGTCTTTTTGATCGTTTTCGTCGCCGAACAAATCTTCGTCGCTTTCGGTGCTGAAAAAAACGAAAAAAACAATCTCGTTTCTCGTTCGTTACGCGAAACAGATCGTCAAAAAACAAAATTTACGCTTTAGCCGGTGATTTCTTGGGGAGTTTTATTTGATTTTCCCATCGGACGCTGACTTCGCCTTTGAAAAAAATACAATTTTTAATATAGTTGTTTTTCAATTTTTTTAATATGTTTCTCACCGATCAATGCTTTCATTTTCGAATCAGTCGTCGCAGCCGCATTGTTCTCTTTCGTCGATTTTTTATACGAGAATTTCGCCGATAAATCCTCCAATAAACTCGGCGACGAATCCATTTTGGGACCGATGCCGACGAAATTACGCAAGAATTTTGCAATTTTTCATCGCAGATCGTGAAATTTTCGATTTCATTGTTAAACTAAGGCTAGTTTGCTATACAACGATTGTAACTTGCGCGCCAACTGTAACATTTTACGGATTAAACGTAGAGGCAATTTCAAAATAACTATTTATTAACATATATAAATGCAATTCGTAATTCACACATTTTAATCGTTAATTAACATGCAAAATTTAAATCGTGAAGAAAAAAAAACAAATCTAGATTACACGAAAAAAAACATTCCCCCAAATACAAATTCACATTCGTGTTCAATAAATCGACGGAATGGCTTCCATTTTTTTCACTTCCGAATCCAAATGACGTTCGTATTCGGCGAAATTCACATCACTAACGGAGATGCAAGTATATTTGACTCTAGTTTCATCCTATATCAAACAAAAATAAATTTCAAATCAGATTCAGATTCGAGATTCGAAGAAGCGAATCACATTGAACGTTTCCATTTTTGCTTTCACTTTTATCATGAAAGTTTTGAAATGAGACTTCGTGAAAACTTGATTATATTGGTCTTCGTCCTACAAAACAATGAAAAAATACAAGACCATTCCAAAAGATAATTCGCAGGTTCGTCTCGTCGCTTACCATTTCCCGCAAATTTCCTAACTCGTCGGTGTTGACGCCGAGCAATTTTTCGGCTTGTTCTTGAAAGCACGTCACCCAAATCTGACCGGAAAAATCGTAAATTTGAGCCTGAAGAACGAAGAACCGGGTTAGAAACGATTTCATGCGCGAAAAACACAAAATAAAACAAATTTTTGGTGCTGACCGATAACATTAAACGCCATTTGAACGTCGAAAATTCCTTGCTACACTTCTCGCAACGGTACGAAAAATTGTCCATTTCAGTTAATTTCTTATTGCATTCGGTCGTCGGACACGCCTAAAAAATGTCAACTATAACGACTATAGTTGTTGACTAACTACAGTACAGCCTATAGTTGTTCTGCGTTTATACTTCCGCAGTGACTATAGTTGTTCAATAACTATATTTATCCGTTGACTATAGTTGTTCACGTTCACCGTCTATAGTTGTTCAACAATTACAGTTTTTCCAGCGACTATAGTTGCTAAGGAACTATAGTTACCTTGTATAGGCAGTTGTTCGTCCGAATTGCGGAAATGGTCCCTTTGACCGCGAAGAAATCCGGCTTGTCGCCCATGCCCAGTCGGCCGGCTTCAGCCATTGCGATCAGCGTCGTCTGAGCTGCTAAAAAACAAATAAACTGCGTTGGCCAAGCTCTTAACGAGCAATTTTTCGTTCATTTACGTCCTCCTCCTCCTCCGCCGCCACCGCCCGACGTCGTTAAATTTTGAAACGTTTCCGTGGCGCCCTTCTGATCGTACCAACCGCGCAAACGATAAGCTTCCGTACGATCCGGATTCATGACCACTTGAGAGCCGAACGAAGCCGACAACGACAAACCTAGAGAAAAATTTCGATTAAAACCTGTCCTAAAACATTCCGCAACAAGCACAAATATGAAACGCAACCTTGAAAATCGGAAATTTTCACTCCTTTGACGGCGACGATCGGATGAGGATTCTCGGGCGTGCATTGAAAATTTTCAGCCTGCAATTCACAAAGAAAACGCGTAATCAACCGCGTTTCAATTTTTGACCGATTCGACTTACGTCGTGGCCCCAAAGCGTCAACGTTATCGAATGTTTTGTGTCGTCAATCAGACGCACGTTTCGTTTTTCGTATTCTTTCTGCGTGGCTTTGGCGACGATTTTCTCAACTTGAGCGACCGATTCGACGACGCCGATGATATCTGAAAAGTTGCTAAGACAATCAACTATAGTCCAGCGGCGACTATAGTTGAACTATAATTGTACCGATTAAGCCGTCTTTCGGCTTGTTTTCGATTTCGTTGAACGGCACGAACGTGAATTTATGCTCGGGTAATTTCGCCGCCACGTCGTCGTGACACGGTTCTATTTGCGTTTCGGCGTTGAACGTCAATTCATAATCGTTGTTCACCGAACTATATTGGCGATTTGCCGATTTTATTTGACCGTTTCGAATGTAAAACACCTGCGAAAATGAAAATTACGCTTAAGATACGCGGAATGTACACGGTTCCGTCGAAACTCCGACGTTTTTCGTACCTGGCCGACGGTCATAAGATCGTAAAACTTGTCGCACTCGCTGTTGAAGCCGGTGCAACGAATTTCGCCCGATTGATCGGCGACGTCGCAACTGAACAATTTTCCCTCGCCTCGAGAATTCGAATAATGTTTCACGTCGCGCTTGTTAGTCACGCGCGCGCGTATACACCATCTAAAAACGTGACCTATAGTTGGACTATAGTTTCTACCCAACTATAGTCCCTACGAGACTAGTTATTAATGGTCTATAGTTGATAGATAATTACTTATTTTGATACGGCGTGAGGCTGTCTATCGGATGAATATTGGCGTTCTGCAATGGAACAGCAACCGCCGCTGGACGATGGGTGGTCGCCGACTGTCCGGCGGGAATCCTCGGCCTCTGCTGACCGCCGCCGCCGTTAATCGTGGGACCTATATAAATCGGGACGTGATTTGAAAAATTGCCCGGATACGATTTAAAACTAAAAACGCGTACCCGCTGGTCGGACGTCGGTCGACGACGCCGTTGGCGCGTCGGGTTCGTGAGCCAACGATCGGCCGACGTTGACGCCGGTGGCCATCAAATCGAATTCGATTAGAACAATTAATTTCCGACTGGAAACGAAATAGGGCCCGATAACGAGTAAAGCAATACGCAAAATTTGTCTGTCAAGTTAACTTACTTGGCGATTTCTTGAAATTTATAATTAGTCAATTTAATTATAGAGTTAGTGTCGGTCGGTCCGCCTTCGGTTACAAATTTTTCGTTCGCTTGAGTGGCAGCCATAGCGACTGAAACATGCGATAGCCAGTGAGAAAATTTGTTTTTTATCAATGAAACGAACAGAAACTGAAAACGAGATGAAAATTCGATTTTTAACAACGAAAAAACTAATTAAAGTGAATTTAGGCAGGTTTTAAGCCAATAGCAATTGAGAAAATTTGTTTTCTAAACTACGAAACGGTCCAGAAATGAATTCAAACATTTTTTTTCTTACGAGCTTTTGTCGGACCGTCGGTCAAGCAAATCTTTAATCGAGCCGGCACCGACCCGTTGTCTGTCGGAATCACCCGTTTCATTTGCTGAAAAATAAAAAACCTGACCGGCTATCGTTGAAATCGGCCAAAAATTCATTTCTTACGATTATTTGAACGATCGGCGCGTTTACTTCTTCGCCGTTTAGAATTCTCTGGAAACATACAAAATAAATTCTTAAAAAAAGTTATAAAATGAAAAACTTGAAATTCCTCAAAAAATTTTACGTCCAAAGCGCCGGCGGTTAAATTCGGCAACATCGCACCCGGCATTAGCTTGAATTTCGTAAGAAACTGTTTTTTGCTCGTAAACGCTCGAGAAAAACAAAAAAATCTCTCGGCTAAGGTGTAAAATCGCGCAAATTTCGCAATGAAATTCGTCAAAATTCGGTTGCAAACCCGTCACGTGATTGATTATTTTCCCGCGTTAAACAATTGCGTTAAGTTTATTCTTACTTGATCATCGGAAAAATTTGAAATTGTTTCTTCGGTTCGCCTTACCTGAGAGTGGCATCCATAGCGCGTGAGAAAATTTGTTTTTTAACGAATGAACCTGACTAAAATGAAAAACAGGTTCAAAATTTCTTGTTTTATTACCACCATTACAAGTCGTTACAAGTCGTTAATTATAGCCAGTGCAATCAGCGCGAATTCTTGAACAGTAGCAGCTCAAAACCTAACCGATTTTTCGTTTGTAATTGAGTTAGCTTTTTGTCGAAAACAGCTCCATCGAAATTCACTTCGGATTTCTCCAATTTTTGGCTGATATTTTATCGCAAGAATGCACTAATACTTTCAGCCCGTCCGGAAAGTCGTCGGAATATTTCGAAATGCTGTACTTGCGCATTGGATTTCGGGCATAAAGTCGGAACATCTGTTAGTCATGCATTGCAAGTCGTACAAGTTTGTCCTCGAGGAAATAAGCTCGGATGAGTAAAACCAAACAAGAAACATTCGCTAGACTTAACGATTTGCGTGCTGAATTTGAAATCGTCTCAAGCGCTATTCTTGCCCATTGCAGTTTCCGTTTGGTGTATTCTGGTTTCAAAAATGGTTTTTCTGTGCAATTTCTTTAAACACAAATTCAAAAAAATTTCGTTTCTCACCATTGAAAACATTTTTTAGTGAGTGCAGAATCAAGCTTTTTGGCTGTTTTTCCACAATTTGCTTGTAACGATTCAAATTTTGACAAAAGTTTTTTTTATTAAAACGCTTATCAATTTACAGCACCAATAAAAATTACACATGGTTAGATAATAACGCAAACAAAAAATACGCACGGGTTAGAGTAAAATACAGCAAAAACGAGAACGATAACGAAATAAAGGTGCGAAATAGTACATCGAAAAAACTGCGAGCGAAAATTTAAAACGAAACTTCGCGAAAATTTAAAATCGAGCGAACGAGCGACAAAAATTTAAAATCGAAATGCGGAATATGTTTAACGAAAATTAAGATCCCATTTGTGCTTCTCTTCTTTTTGGATTTTATCGTACATCAACGATTCCGTAAGGTTTCTCGATTTGAGCTCGCTCGTTCGGCCGCGTCCCTACTCGGCGACGACGCCACCAGTGGACAAGTCTTTGAAACTCATGCTCGACGAATGTTTGCATTTAGTTTCGTGTTCGTTCGATTTGCGACCTGAAATCGTGAAAGTTACGATTTGGGCACTGTCCAGTGATTGAAAAACAAGAAATATGTGTTCATTTGTGTTTTGACTTACGTTTAACTACGAATACGGCGATGATGATTAACGCGAGGACTAACGCGACGACTACAACAACGACGATGATAATTGCAACGCTAGCTCCACCTGACGACTCGCTATCTAAAAATAATAAACATAAATTAATGATCATTTTTTCGAAACTGTAACGAACCCGATTGAGTTTGCGACGTGTTAGAGTCGGGACGTTCGCTTGGTAAAGCAGGGTTCTTACTTGGAGGGGAGCACGATTCAGTGATTGTGATTTCTTTAGTGTCGGTTTCTGTTAAATCGAAAAACGGATTGCAGTGACGAACGTTCATTGATGACTTGCACGTATGTTTTCCACAATTTCCTTCAACTTCGATCTCTTCCGCCTGAAAGTAATGAACATGGAACTTTTTAAGGGGTGTAATTTCAGTAAGAAGAGTCAACTTACTTCATCTGTCTTTTTTACTTCTTTGCCATCCAAATTCATTATCAAGTTGAGTACAAACAGATTTCGATCGGAGACGGCTGGAGGATGCATAAATTGACATTTTACTTTACCGTTGGCTTGCTTGGCGAGGTTGATTGTTGCATTTAAAAGACAAATTGATGATATTGATTGCTTTTCGAATTGTGGATTGCCTCAACTTACTGATACGAACGTTGAAAAGGTAAAAGTACACTTGCGTCTTGTTGTAGTTGCACGCTACTTTTGTTACCATCGACTGTTGAGATGAACCCAATGTGATTTCATTTTCACCATTATCGTAAGCGATTTTTGCTTCCAAATCGATCGATGGTGATCGGCTTTTTTCTGTACACATTGTCAACTGAAGATTTGATCCACTTAACTTCAAAGAAACGAGCAATTTTGAACCAAGCTTTCCAATGAAACCTACGAAGACTTCCTCGTTGTTTAAATTCTGTACGCTTATGTGTATTGTTGCTACTGGAAAACAAGCAAATTACGCTTTCTGTTTGCTAAAAATTTGGTAATAATTTACCTTGTGAGCACTCATCATAAGTTAAATATTGGACTTCTTTATTCTCTGCAAACGCGTGACACAGTGAGGAGAATTTTATCCATTTGTTTCCTTCTTTGTAACACGCTTTGAAGGTACTATGTAATCTTCCCTCTCCAAAATCGAATTCCGGACACAAGTTATCATTGAACGATTCACACATCAATGGTGATGAAGTTATTTTGGTTTGAATGCAAAACTTGGACGAATCTGATGAGCTGCATGTTAACTTTTTGCAGGTATTGCTGGTATCTTCGCCTGCAGAGAACGCAGCATGTAGAAAAACAATGTCAAATAACACAATATAAAACAGAAAAGTACGACTGTTAATCAAATAAACTTACAAAGCATGTACTTCAATGAAATTCCACCCCCTCGTATACTTTGGCCTGGAGCATAGCAATTGTATTTGCCAAACGTTGTATTTTCTACCAACGTATAATTTAAAAAATTCGATTGGTCGCCAGGAGCTACTGTATTACCATCGATTCTAATTTCTTTTTGGCAAGTACCTTCGCACATGCAGTAAAATTGCAAAATACCGTTGGTATAGAGAAGCGTCGTTTCATCACCAAATTTATCAAAAGCGTTCATCCCTTGCCTGATCATATCAACTTGACCTGATATAATTAATATTTAGAAACTTATCGTGATATGTAGGCTGAAAAATACTTACCAAGTGAAAAAGGAAACGAGTAAATTAAAAATATGAGTAAAATTTTCATTTTTACGCTAGCTGTGGAATGGATCACGCTACAATTTCATACTATTGACTCTCGGCTAAAAATACAGGTGTTAATAATATATGCTTATCTGATTCTGCTGTAGCAGCAATGTCACAGTGGAATCATAGCTTTTACAAATAATTTCTTGCATTCTCATTCTAACCTTTGCTAACTGGCTAAAACAATGTGTCATGCTTCTATTCCTATTCTGCAATCTCACCCTTTCCAAGCTTTATAATCTGTCGTGTAATGCTGTTAGGCGGATTTTGATTTTTCTGCTATTCGTGCGTTCGTGTAAATATTAGCCATTCAATTGCCGTTCATATCCTTGGTTTTATTACATTATTCGTTTTGTATTCTGTGTGTGTGTGTGTGTGTGTGTGTGTGTGTGTGTTCCATCGCTGCGCATTAATAAATTTACCATCAGGCATCCGATTAACGTTTCCAGCGCCACATAGCTAACATCGAACCAACCGACCAGCACCTTGCTTGCTGAATTCATAATAATATGAACGATAATATGATCTATGATCTGATCTGATGATGATATTGATCTTTAATAGATATTATGATCGTTAATTAATTATGTTAGTTAATTAATTAAAATCGACAAATGTTTTTTGCGAACTTTGATTATCAGACCATAAGCACTGTACAGTCAATAAGATGATGATTATTTGTGTTTGTGCTGAATTGGAAGCAAATGAAATATTACAGCGGGGAAATCAGCAATCTAATTTGATGATGTGCAACAAAATCGAAGTGAGTAAGTGATTATTTAAAAAGCGAAACTGATTTGAAAATTGACTAATGACAACGACTTGCTTGTTCACACTTTCCATTTTTTCAAGCCACAGGTTTCAAGTCGGATTGTCCTCGGCAGTGCCCGACACCTTTGTTTGGAAACTTTGAGCAGCAGAATTGATTATTTACAAGCTTTATTTACTTGCTTATCAGCCGCGGCAAAAATATTTGCGATTGATGTAATTTGCCTGTAATAAGACAAATCTGACAAAAAATTTGTCTGTTATTGACCATGTCCATACAATGCCAATTGAATTCAGCAATAAAGCAAATTTACCGACAAATGTGTGTGAAATATGTGGGAAAAGCTGAAAGTCGCTTTGTACTTGGAATCACAGTTTTCTGATGATCACATTTCAAATAGTAGAAATTCGATTTTGTGTTTGAACTTTATTTTTCAGGTCATAAAGAATGGTACAACCGCTTCAAAGATGTTAATAATGTGCTTGCGCTGAATCAGAAGCAGCGCGGAAATCGGCAACATGATTTGCTTATGTGCAACAATTAACCATATTGAGTAACGATACTTTTTAAAAAGCGAAATCTGATTTAATAAATTACTGGTGAGTATTTGTTAGTCGAAGAATGTTGGTCGAGATTCTTCCGTTTCAGCCACGGACTTCAAGACTCATTATCCAATGTGACATCAGACGCCTTTGTTTGGAAGTTGTGTTCGTACTGGACGAATTCTGGTAACTTGTTTTCGGATTCACTTTCTCGCGGTTTGTGATTTGTCTGCATCATTGAAAATAAAATTTCAGATTGTTGATCATTTGACACATCATGAATTGTTCCAAACCCAATCATTTTCTAGTCACTTGTTACAAGGGTGGCAGGAAAGTGTCCGCTTTACCAAACTTCATTTCTTAATTTCTCATCGACATGACAAGAATTTATTTTCGTTTAGGTTCAGCCGATCGCAAAGGTTGTGTCGAAATAATTCAAAATGCTGAACTCACACATCGGTTTCCGAGGATAAAATCGTAACTTCAGTTCACCGATGCATGTTACGAAATCAAAATGAAGGAGGAACTAGCAAATCCATTCTACAATCCAAACGGACTTGCTGCAAATTTCTGACAGATACGCACTGTCTAGGTTTGTCTTGCGATCAGTGACAGCCGATATGTCAATGATGTCTTTTCATCGAAGTATGTCCATCGAAAATTTCACGAGCCAACTTTGCTTGTAAGCTATGTCATTGCAACAAATGACAACCGGTTCATTTATCGGCTGTTTTCAAACATGCTCGAAGGCTATTTGGGCTGTTAAGGTTTTGGAGCTATATAGGAGCTATACAATTTCGAGAATTTCGAGTTCAACACTTTTTGGTGGAGCTATTTTATTCAACAACAAGAAAAATCAAAACAACTATTGAACATCGAGTAGAAATCTGGATTAAACCGGAAAATAGCAATTGATATTAACTTTGACAAGAAAATGCAAATGAGTATAAATCCAAAAACATAAAAGATAATCAAGTTAGAGTAAGAGTGCGAAATATAAAGTATGAGCAGGATTACAGGGCTGCGTTTCCACAATTTGCTTGTACCGATACAAATTTTGACAAAAAATTTGTTTTATTAAATAGCTTTTCAGTTTACAGCATCAATAAAACGATAAAACAAAAATTACGCGGTTATAGGTAATAAAACAAACAAAAAACGCGCAGGTTAGAGCAGAAGTAGATTAGTTCCTGCGGTTTTCGAAACTGTCGACTCTTTCACGTGTCCAGATTTCAGCTCGCTCGCACGACCGAGTCCCGACTCCGCGCCGACTTGTTTAGATTCGTTTCCGAGATATCTGAGACCTGAAATCGAAAATTACAAATTAGATTCAGGTGTGGGCTATGTTTACTGACGGATACACTGAGAGTGATTAACCAAGACGACGATGACAAGGATGAGCAAGACGTTGTGACGATTGAGACATACCTGCAACACAAAAATTACAAGTAAAACTTCGAGAAGCCGGATGCCCCAGAATGATTTTGCCAAGTTAGACAAATGACTATCGCTCAGCAAATCAGTGTCCCGATCTGGAGGGGAACATTGGTCGATCAGTGTGATTTCTTTCGCACCAGTTTCGGTTAAATCGAAAGGATTGCAGTGACGAAAGTTCATTGAAGACTTGCACATATGTTTCCACAATTTCCTTCAACTTCGATCTCTTCCATCTGAAAATAAAGGACTTGTAACTTTGTTTGTAACAGTTGTAATTACTGCAAACAGAGTCTACTTACTTCGTTCGTCTTTATGCATTCGCCATCCAAATGCATTTTCAACTTGAGTTGAAACAAATTTCGATCAGAAGCTGCTGGCGGTTACACGAATCGACATTTTACTCTACCGTTTGCTTGCTCGAGGTTGACTGCAGCATCTAAAAAACAAATTATTGTATCGTTTTATGAGTTCAAGTTGTAGCTCGACTGAACTTACTGATGCGAACGTTGAAAAGGTAAAAGTATGCTCACATCTTGTTGTAGTTGCACTCTACTTTTGTTACCATCGACTGTTGAGATGAACCCAATGTGATTTCATTTTGACCATTATCGTAAGCGATTTTTGCTTCCACATCGATCGATGGTGATCGGCTTTTTTCTGTACACATTGTCAACTGTAGAAGTGGTCCACTTAACATGAAAGAAACGAGCAATTTTGAACCAAGCTTTCCAATGAAACCTACGAAGACTTTCTTGTTGTGTAATTTCAGTACATTTATGTCTACTGTTGCTACTGAAAAAGAAGCAAATTGCGCTTTCTGTTTGCTAAAAATTTGGTAATAGTTTACCTTGTGGGCACTCATCATGCGTTAAAAATTTGACTCCTTTATTCTTTGCAAACGCGTGACACATCGAGGAGAATCTTATCCAATTGCTTCCTTATTTGTAACACGCTTTGAAGGTATGATGTAATCTTACCTTTCCAAAATCGTGTTCCGGACACAATTTATCATTGAACGATTCACATATTGATGGCGAAGAAGTATTTTGGTTTGAATGCAAGACCTCGCCGAATCTGGCGAGCTGCATGTTAACATTTTGCATGTATCGCTCGTTTCTTCCCCTTAATAGGCAGCAATTTATGAGAAAAAAACACATAACAAGTCATAAAACAAAATCAGCAAACTTAAAAAACTGAAGAAATAAACTTACAAACAAGTAGTTCAATGAAAATTTGCCACCAACGTTTGTGTTTCTCATGTAGCAAGTGTATTCACTGAACTTTGTATTTTCGGTAAATGTAAAATTTAAATAATTTGACTCCTCATAGCTAGAAAATATCGTTTCACCATCGGTTTTAATATTTCTTTGGTAATTGTGGAGCAGCAATTATCTTAACTGAATTCATTGGACAATAATTAATATCAAATATTTTGTTATATTTCATAGCACAACTTTCTGTAAAACTTTCATATTTCTTTTTCATTGTAGAGTTCTATTTTGTTTATAATCCCAACTCAATCCTCACCAACCCAAACATAATTTCCACTTGCGCAACTTAGTTTACATACTTTCTGAAATCCCTCCTCTGCACAGCGCGTCCACCAATAATTTCCTTACGATTCAACTTTTAGCTCATTTTCCTTGAATCATCTTTCACAATTCCTGATTCATGAATTCACTCTCATAAAACTCCTTTGCTTCAACTTTCAGTGGCAGTTCTATTCGTTCGTTCGATTGTAAGTCGTTTGCTCCGCGTTTGTAAATAGTTCATCGAAAGTTTGTCTTGTTGCGTTTTACTTCGAATAAATTTCAATTATTTAACTTCGTTTCGACTCAATTTAATAAACTTAGAATTTGATTCAACTCGAACTACAATTAACCCCGAGCGGCACTACAGTAATGCTTGTTGCACGAGCAATAAAATTGCAAAGTACAGTTGGAGTAGAAAGAGTCGTTTCGTCGTCGAAAGCGCTCATTTCTCTATCATTGAATGAATCACCTCAAGATTTAAAAACAAATTTTTAGAACAAAATAATCAAGCTACAATACAGAAAAAAAACTTACCACATGAAAAAGGAAACAAGTATTTAAAATTTCATTTTTAAGCGAGCTAACATCGAACCGACCTACCAGTAGACAGAGGAAAATCAAAATGACAAAATTCCGTCGCGCCACTTTACAACAAATCTGAAAATCGAGATTCTGCAATTGAAAAAGTAAAAATGTATCATTTTTGCAAATGATTCACCATTCCCAATATAAAATCATCGAAAAATAATATAATTGTAGAAATAACAGCGTGTTGAAGTCTCATAAAAATACAAAAATCAATACGAAAATTTCACAAAAATGGCAACTATAGTGGCCAGTCGTTTTTTCAGCTTTCGCTGTGAAAAATATTGCCTCCAAAATATTCTTCGCAATTTTGTTCACGAATCCATTGGCTTCATAAACTTGCAGCGTTGTAACTGTTTTTTTTGTAATTTTTCATAATTGAATTTTGAACTGTAATATTCGCATTTTTCATATTAAAAATAGCTATTTATGCAATTTGCTTGTAATAAGGCAAAACAAACACAAACAAACACAAATTTGCGTTATTGATTCGTTATTAATTTGCATAATGTGCTTGTTGATGATTCAGATAATAGTCTGCTGTATAACTGATCTGCTAAAAAATTAATATCTGAATTTGTATGGTAAATCTCAACTTCTGGGTTACTGTACTTTTACTTTTACTTTTACTTTAATGTAATTTGTGAAAAGACTATAAATTACAGCTGCAATGAGCATCCAATAAGATTCAGATTCAAACTCAAAAATGTTCTAAAAAGCGTAGGCGACCACTTACAGTAAACTTGGCACATGAAATTATTTGGATTTTAAAATTAAATTTGCAAAATTTGATTAAAAAGGTAAGCAACATAAAAGGAAAATTCTCTTTTCATTGAATGTTTCGCAAAATTGGCCCTATTTACACTTTTTCAATCAAAAAACATGTGTCGATGTTTCTCTTTCGATTTTTAGTCAATATCTTCCGAAATAAAAACAAAATTCGTGCGCTGTCCAACAACGATCATGGCGAAAGACGAGAACGAAGACGATGAAGAACATCAGACGATAATGCACGCGACGGATTCGGGATTTTACGCCGCTTACGACGCGAAAGAAATTCTCGGAAAGTAAAAATGCACGAAAACCGTCGAAATCTGACCGATTTTCGTTTTCTATCATTCGAAACGGGCGATAAAATGATTTTAAAGGGGAATGAGCAGCACGGTGCGTCGCTGCGTCGATAAAGTTACCGGCAAAGAATACGCCGTTAAAATTTTGGACGTTACCACGGAGAAGGCCACCGAGGAACAAGCCAACGAATTGCGCGAGTCTTCGTTGAGGGAGATACAAATTTTGCGTATGGTCGCCGGCCATAAAAACATAAGTAAAATCAACTATAGTTCACTAGCTATTGGACTACATTTGTTGCGGAACTAGTTTCCGTAAGTTGGCTGTAGTTCTTTGTGGGTTTTCGACTATTGTTCTTGTAAGACTATAGTTGGTAGTGGACTGTAGTTGCTTATCAGTCTATAGTTGCTACTGGAGTATGGTCGCTTCGAGACTATATTCCTTGAAAAAAACTACTGTTGCACATTAGCTCGTGGACTATATTTGCTCGATTTCTCAGGAGCCACTACCAATATTTTGTATTTTTGCAGTCGAATTGCACGATTTTTACGAATCGTCTACATTTTTATTTATCGTTTTTGAAATGTAAGCTTGTGTTCTTTTTTGTATTTTTTTTTCAGTTTTTATTTTCGTTTTGAAAATTTGTTTGTTTCAGCGCTAAAGGCGGCGAATTATTTGATTATTTAACTCGAGTTGTGACTTGTTCCGAAAAGAAAACTAGGTTTCTTTTGTTGAACAATGTTTTTGCTCGTTTAGGAGTTATAGACGACTGATTTTTTGTTTTCCAGGCATATTATGAGGCAAGTTTTCGAAGCAGTCGAATGCAATCATTCGATGAATATAGTCCATCGAGATTTGAAAGTGAGTAGCAAATCGAGCGTCGTCATGGCAACCGACTACAGTTGACGATTGGCTATAGTTTGCTATGTACTATAGTTAACTTAAAATTTAAATTTTTAGCCCGAAAATATATTAATGGTGGACGACAACGATACGATAAAAGTCACCGACTACGGTTTTGCATACGAATTGGCTCCCGGCGAAAAGTTGACCGGTAAGTCGACTAAACAGTGACATTTCGTGTGCTGGCTTGCGACTAACAGTGCTGTTTTTCGTTTCACTCAGACTTGGTCGGCACTCCCGGTTATTTAGCACCCGAATTATTGAAAGTCAGCATGTACGAAGGGTCGGGCGGTTACGGTCGAGAAGTTGACCTCTGGGCCTGCGGCGTAATTATGTACACATTGTAAGTCGAGCGACACAATAGTCGTCCAGTGGCTATAGTTGTCCATTGGCTATAGTTGTTCAGTGGTTAAAGTTGTCCAGGGACTACAGTTACCAAATGTCTATTGTTGGTCATTGACTATAGTTGTCCATTATCTATAGTTGTACATTGGCTACAGTTTTCCATTGACTAGATTTGTCCAGTGACTATAGTCGCCAGTGACTACAGTTGTCTATTGACTATAGTTGTATAGTGCCTATAGTTGTTCATTGACGATAGGTGTTTTTTTAGACTTTGCGGATACGCGCCTTTTTATCACCGTAAGCAGATTTACATGCTTAGGGCAATAACCGAAGGCAAATACGAATTTCGATCGCCCGAATGGGACGAAATAAGCGACACTGCCAAAGATCTTGTAAATGGCACTTTCCTGCGAATTTAAAACAATTTTTACGCGCTGGCTTGTGCAGATTCGTCACCTACTCATCGTCGATCCCGAGACTCGATTCACAGCTCGTCAAGCTTTAGCGCACCCGTTTTTTCAACAAGCGAACGTAAGTGACTATAGTTGCGCGGAGATTATAGTTGAATGGAGACTATAGTTCTAAAGTCTATACTTGTACAGAGCGTATAGTTGTAATTTGATTATCGTTAGCAAAATTCAACTATGGTCATGATTTTTTAGAAGGAAGAATTTTTGGAAGCCGCCCAAAAGTTCGACGCGCGAAAGAAATTTCGGGTAATCAGGATTCGCAGGCGCCTGCTTATGTTGCTTGATGCTCAGGTTCGTTGTTTTTTTTGTCAAGCTGTGCATCATTCGCGTTCGCCTGCTCGTTCGACTGCAGAACATCAAAGAATTGCCCTTGCTCTTGGCGCCGACGGTCGTGCAGGCGAATCCCTACGGCACGCGAAAGATTCGCAAGCAAATCGACAATTTGGCTTTTCGGGTTTACGGTCATTGGGTGAAAAAAGGGCGAGAACAGTATCGCGACGCTTTGTTCGCCAACGCCATCAAAAACGACTGCGTCGAACGATCGATGGAATGAGGAGCGAACGGATTTTTTGTTTTTCACCCTCGGTTTTGAGCAATTTTAGGAAACTTTCATTTTTTTGTGAACGCTTTTTGCTATTTTCATAGTCGAAATTCCGTTTTTTTCTTCGTTTCGATAGTCGATTTTTTTGTTTTTTTAGCCCTCGTTTCGCGTTTCTGCTCGTTTTATTGTAAATTTTCGCAGAGATTGTAGCGTTTTTAGGTTCGAAAATAAACGATTTTTACTCGTTTCCGTGCAGTTTTTGAAAACATACAAATTCGGAAATTTTTTTCGTGAGAAATGTTATAGATCGACATGTGCATGATCATCCAACTTACAGTGGGATACAACGAAATGTCGTTCGGAAAAGGAGTAGAAACACCGAAGCAGTTGTACAAATTTTTAATTAGGTCAATTAAAAAATTACCCGACGGAACTCAAGGGTATTACAGACAGTTCGTTCGGCAGGTTAGTTCGTTCAACTGTAGTCTCCGTGCAACTATAATCTCCTTTCAACTATAGTCTCCATTAACTATAGTCTCCGTGCAACTGTAGTCTCCATTCGGCCGTAGTTCTCTGTTCAAATATATTCTCCGTTCAACTATAGTCTCCATTCAACGATAGTGTCCTTGCAACTGTAGTCTCTATGCAACTATATTCTCCGTGCAACTTTTGTCCATTTAACCATAGTCTCCATTCAACTATAGTATCCATTCAACTATAGGCTACATTCAACTATAGTATATGTGCAGCTATGTTTCCATGTACGTAGTCTCCTTGCAACTATAGTGTGTAGGCAAGTATACTTTCTGCAACTGTAGTCACTGTAGTTTGTATCCGACTAAAGTCCAACCTTTGAGGTTTTTTTTTGTAGCAATTTAACAGTTATCCGGACGAAGATGATCCTGAACGTATTGAACAAATTGTAAAAAAAGCTTTAATGGACGCTCAATGGATACTGAAAAAAGTAACATTCGCAAAAATGCTGGAAAGTCGCTTGTAGACGAGGCATTTTTTGTTTTTCAAATTTCTTTACCTCTTTTATTTTCAGTACAAAGTCAAAGATGAACAATGATAATTAGTTTTTTAAAAATTTTTTGATTGCTAGTTTCGATTTTTTACTTGTTTTCCGTAGAAATTTCAATAAAAAATGGAAATTCGTTTTAAATTCTCAAAATTCGCGGTTTTTACTGTCTGATTTTCAGGTTCGTTGCACGAAGAAGATTCACATGCTGGATTATTGTTTATGACAATTTTCCAATTGTCTGCTGGCTCCCTCTCGCTCGCATTATTCATAAAATTGCAAAATAGGCTTATGTTTCCCATTTTTCGACCGTTTCAGAAGAAGTAAACAAAAAACATGTCGGCTGGAAGTTGTTTCATGAAAAAAACGTCGGACGTAAATTCTTGGCCCGTTAACGGCGATAAAAATGGTGAATTATTTGTTTTTGAAAGGTTTTTTTTGTTTGGGACAACTTTTTTCGTTCTAGATCAAAAAGAAAATGGCTGTGGAGCGTTTAAAACAAATTTCGCGACTGGCCCGCTTCCGATAAAAGACCCGGCGACGGACGGCGACGAAAAATTTCGCCAAAACGAAAGCCAATTAAATTTCGTCAAACAGGAACATTCGATTATGTTGGCGAAATTGCACGCGGAAATCGAATCGCTGCAAGTCAAAGCCGTCAGTAAGTTTCGCCAATTTGCCCGTTTCGACGTTTATCAAGTCGTAAAATTTGTTTTTCCGTTAGAAAACGATCTGAATTTGTGCAATTGCGTGCCAAATTCGGCGCCTGCGCTGGAAAATTACGAAAGTTAGTTTTTCGGGCGTTTATTTTGTTTTTCTTTGCGTTTTATCGTGCATTTTTAGCAAATATTAAGCTGAGGTCGGAATTGCAATCGACGAAACAGGAAATGCAACGCGCCAACGAACTTAACGAGCTAAAAGATAGGCGGATAATCGAATTGGAAAAAATCGTTAACGATTTGCAAGGATCGTTCGAAAATCGATTGATCGAAGCGATAACGATCGAAAAGGCGAAATCTACTGTAAGATGCGAAAAAAGAAGTCTTTCTGTAAGCTAGTTTTTAAATTTTGCTCGTTTACAGCTCGCCGAAGTTGACTTTAAGCCGAAACCTGCTGGTAAAGCGACCTCTGTCGAAATCCAACCGAAACTCTCCGATGCCAAACCCAAAGCGGCCGAGGTCAAATCCAAGGTAGCCAAAGTCAAGCCGATTGTAGCCGAGGTCAAGCCCAAGGTCGAGGTCAAGCCCAAAATAATAGAGGTCAAGCCAAAGGTGGCAGAGGTCAAGCCAAAGGTAGCAGAGGTCAAGCCTAAGTCGGCAGATGTCAAGCCGAAATTAGCAGAGGTCAAACCAAAGGTAGCCGACGCCAAAACGAAAGTAGCCAGCGTCCAACCAAAACTAGCCGACGTCCAGCCGAGGTCGACAGCAGCATCTAAATCGAGCTTAGCCGCAGCGAAAACAAATTCCAAACCGTTGCATTCCTCATCCCAGCAAGCTATGGTCAAACCTTCGGCCAAGAATCAGCCGTCCGACGACAGTCATCATCGCAACAAGTAATCGATCCGATAATCTGATGTCCAGTGACATTTTTCGTTTGATCTTGATCGAACCGCGTCTCATTACTACTCTACTCGTTTTTGTATTTATGTCTTGTAAATTTTACTTTTATTTTTGTTGTTGTTATTTCGAGTGCTGATGAAACTGTGATCATCCTCGGGCACGGTATTTGAAAAAAATCTTTAATATATTCGGTGCACGTTGTTGCTGTTTTTTTGAAATTATTTTACTTAAATTTCGTTTTCGGGTGTCACCTGCATGCCTTTTTTTAAAAAAGCAACTGTAAAATGTATTTTTTTTGTAAGATTGTTTCTGTTTTCGTTTTGTGACATAAATTTGTATCGGAAAAACAAAAATCGTGCAGTTTTAAAGACAATATAGTTGCATAGAAATTATAGTTCCAGATGGACTATGGCTATCAAAATAAACAACAAATAGGGACTAACAAGTTGCTGTGCGACAACATTTGGAAATGATTGTATACTGTATGCTTATTGCAAATCAATATTGCCGTTGTAGCAGATATTTAGTTTTCACGGTGCACAACGGGCAAATTTCGCAAACTAATTGAATTACTTTCTAATTGCCCTAGCCAAAAGTAAAATACTTATTTGCTAAGCTGTAGTACACTGATGTAAAAAAACAAACGTTTAGCAATGGAATTTATTTGATTCAAACATGGTCGATTGGCTAAAAAAAACTGACACAGCCGTTTTTGATTAGCTAGTTAAGAAGCTATATAAAATAGCTCAATAAAGCAAAAGTGTGCAAGAGCGTTTTGGTTATTTTCGAAAGAATTCGAAAGAGTGGCGCAGAGATGTGTGCGAATGAGAGGAAGACGGTAACTGTGACGGATGGTGGTTGTTAAAGACCAAGAAAAAGATTCCCAGAAAGCAAGAGTGCGTTTTAGCGCATTTTCGCTAAACTCAACTAAATCTAGACTCTAAACGATCCCACATTGCAGAGAGCACAGAATCGTCGTTTTCCTAGTTCGTCTCGCCCCTGTTACACCATCGCAGTCTTCCATCCACCTTCCTTCATGTCGGCGATGCGAAACAGTTTCTGGCGAACTTCCAGCTTCTTCATTTTGGCGAGCAAAGAATCTAATTGAAGCAAGGATTTTTCAGAGCCACGTTCCAGGAGCGTCCGGGCGAGCGCCACATTGGACGTGAGTTGCTCGTCGTTCGCTTCATAATTGTTACGATTCGCGTCCAAGCGCCATTTGAAATCGGCAGCAGTGCTCAAGTAACCCTTTTTCTCTTCTTTTCCTTTCATTTTTGATTTCCTAGCGGGACGTCGTTGAGTTGTTTTTCTATCAATTCGTTCAACCTATCAGTATATACGAGCTGCGGTGTGACTTTGAACGACACTGACGCTTACGGCGAGACTTGGATCGACTTCCGCGAGCGTGGCGAGACTTGCTCCGACTACAGCGAGACGAGGGCGAGTTGGATCGACTTCTACGAGGATGGTGAGAACTGCTTGGATTTTGGCTTTCTTGACGATGCTTGGAACGACTTCTATGAGGATGGCGAGACTTTGAACGGCGTGCAGGATGTTAACGAGATACGCTCCTACTGATGTGAGCGTGACGCGATTTGGAGCGACTCCGACGATGTTGATGAGACGTGGAACGACCTTGAAAGGATGACGAGTCTTGCTTGTTAATAGGCTATGTATCACGAACGATCGTCCACAGGCGTAGATACCTGGGCTATCATTAGGATGAGTGTCATCCATCGTTGTCGGACAACAAAAACTACTGGGAAAAGGTAGGGGGCGAAAAAAATAGTGAGGGGATAAACTAGTGAGAGAAATTACTGAACGAACTGTTTGACACTGTAGCCAGTGAGCGAAAGTGAACTGGGGAGCTGAGGAAGGGGTTTGATTAGTGAGGAAGGTAGGTATAATTGATGAGTAGGTTTGTTTGTATTTCAGTTTCCTTTGCAACGCAAATAAGTACATTTACGGTACGTGTTTTGGAATTGACGAAATTATAATTTTATATCGGAATGTTGCAAGGTACAGTAAATCAGATCGTCGAAATCGACTGGAAAAAAACAAATAGAATGTCCGTAAACAAAGTTTTGAGAATGGAGATCTTCCAACTCTTTTATTTCGCGAAATTGGCGATAAAACGAACAAAACAAACCCGAATTTCATAGGTAACCGTATTATTTCAAGCAAATTTATGAATTTCTTTCGTTTAATTAAAATAAATATTGCATTCGTTTGGCCAAACGTTGGCCAATCCGATTTGGCTGTATTCGGCGCGAAGTCTGGTCAAATAAATATTGACATATTCTTTTTGCAATTTGGCTATGTTCAAGCCGCAGCGATGTTGCAAAATTTGAATTTCGCAATTCGCCAAACATTCGACCAATCTAAAACGAATAACGAGTCGTGGCTTGCGCTGTTTCGGTCGATTTCTTCAAAGAAAGGCTTCAATCAAACCTGCAATTGTCGGCTAAAAATCTTTTCTCCTGAGTTGTGTCTAATGGTATGGAGTCTTGGAGGAAGAGAATATTTTTATTGGCGTCGACCAGTCGTTTCTTGTCGATACAGTAACTCGCTTCGCATGTGAACATGGTCTCAGTTTTAATGCTTGCAGCGCAGGAGCGACTATTGTAAAAGTCTGAAATACAAAATTAGCTAGTGAAGTCATAACTTGTAAGTCTGAAATGTAAAATTAGCTAGTGACGTCATAAATAGAATTCAGTTGGGGTTACCCATATAGTTATCCTTGCACATGAAGTTCGTCGGAGCCAATATCAATTCCAGCATGGCTTTCTTCTCAGAATCGTTGCAAGTGCACAAGCAATCGTCGTAAGGCTTGTACACATTGCTGGTAGAATAAGAAAATGTCTAGAGTCAAAACGAAGCAAACAAAAATAGCCTGGATTTACGTGCAATAAGTTTGAAATTGGCTCGACGAGAGGGAATTCATGAAGAACGCTTCGTTTTGAAAGTCGGTAATCTTTTCATATTCGGGCATCCACGTGTGCATTTGATTCTTCAACTTGCCAACGCACAGTTTATCGCAGGCTGAGTTCATTGGGCTTAATTAGAAACAAAAAAGTGCCTCTTCTTTCTGTCATTTTTCATTTTACTGTACCTGTAGACTTGGATCCTGACGACCATCGGCTGTTGCAAGTTGGCCATGGCTCCGTTAAGACCGCAGTCCCTGGCGCATCGCCACACACCAACGGACACTACAGTGGCAAAATACAGTATGCTACAGTTCCCCATTCATACTATAGTTCCTCAATGCTACAGTATGCAATAGTTCCTTAATGGAATATCTTACCTTCGACGAATGCTGCCAAGATAACACCCGCATAGAGAAAAGTCTTCGACATCATCATGAGCACTTTGAAATTTTGAGCCAGTGGTTGTGATTTAACTTATTGCTCTTTTTATACTCGCCTGGAGCTCGTTAAAAAAACTTTAAGTACCTACTTACCACCTCCGCCGGTGTTGACAATTTGCTTACAAAAGAATCTTGTTATAGCAGGTATAGACTGTTTGCTTTTTTCAAACAGACCCCAATTGAAACAAACATTTTTCGAAATTGTCAAAGGATTCGCGGAGGTTGCTGCTTATTTACAGACTCGTCGGGACGATGTTTATGTAATTTACAAACAAATAAATGTCACCGTCTATGCTATTAACGAGCAAAAAACACCTTCTCAGCGAAAAGTCACTCCGAAGAGTAAATAACAAGTTAGAGTAGTTTTCGGTCGGTTTTCATGCAAAAAAATGATACTATCTTTGTTTTTTGCTACTTATATGACAACATTTTATTTCAATCAAAATCTAACATTGCATTCATCGGGCCATACGGATGTCAAGCCGAGCTCGTGATATTCCCTCCGTAGTCTGGACATGTACAAATTTGCGTACGACTTCTGCAATCCACTCGTATTCAAGCCGCACTTGTGTTGGAGGATCTGCAGCTCGCACTGAGCCAGGCACCGGATTAATCTGCGAAAAACAAAAAAATTGCTGCGATTACGTCGATCTCGCGCATGTTTCGAAAATATTTCTGATTCACCTGCAATTAGCAGCCAAAAATTGCTTCTCATTTTTACTATTCTGTATCGGCTTGAAACTTTTGTTGGCTTCGACCAGTCGCTTTTGATCGTTGCAAACGTTAGCGTCGCAAGTGAAAATCGTTTCTGGTTTTATGCTCCTAACGCACGTGCGACTGTTGTAAAAGTCTGAAATCAGTTTTCGACACGATCTTGCGATAAAATCGCGCGAAATGTGCTTGGAATGCTAACTTACCGTCAAAATGTTCGCTGCACATGAAAGTTGTCGGCCTAAGAATGATTCCGAGTATCCGCTTTCTTTTCGAGTCTGTGCATTTGTTGAAACATTTATCGAACGGCTTGTAGACGTTGCTGAACAAAAAACGCTCTGGCCAGTGACCTTACAAGCAATTGCTCGATACTTACTTGCAAAATGTATAGAATTCATTATGAGTCAATGTGGACATTGAAAATGCATCGTTTTGGAAATCGGTTATCCTTTCGAATTCTGGCACGTAGTACTCCATGTTCGTTTGCATGGTTGTGACGCATGTTTTATCGCACGAGTCCACTGGCTCCCTGCAGGAAAATGCTCCATTACTACCTTGGCTAGGCAGAAATTTTGTTTTACCCGATGGATCTTTTGATTCTATCGTCCAATGGACTGCGCAACCATTTCAGCGGCGCATGATTTCCCAAAATGCCTGTAAAGCAGCATAGCTAGTGACATTTAGTGCTAAAACCATGCGTTGATAGACTTACACTGTATTACAAACGGTAGGAAATATGCGACATGCATCACTAGCTAAAAAATACAGTAACCGCTTGCATGTGCTAAAAGGCGACTAGCAATCGAAAAGTGCACGGTGTCATCCGACAAATATACAGAAAATCCGTTAGCCAGCGCAAGTTGTTTAACAAATTAATTCAAAAACTAGCCCTTTTTACAGTTGAAGTGCGTGTACGTTAAAAAGTAGCCGATCTTTTTGACGAACTTGACACATTTCATGTGTCGGTGTCGCGTTTCATTCACTTTGCAAGTTGGCAAACACATTACTCGAGTATCATTTGAATTTAATTTTATTGGCAATCTGAAGTTGACGAAATGAATAAACGAGCAAAAAAAAATGATGAGGTCCCAACTTTTACATCCAAAAGATTCTGCATATATTTTTGATAAAAGTTTATTCATAGATATTGCCGATATTTTGATAATCTCAAGTTCCTGACTTTTACGTCCGGAAGATTGCGCAAGTTTTGAGAAACATTATAACTTATTTGCAAATAAGGGCATTTTTCAATTTTTTCATACGTTATTGAGTTTGTTTGCCTGTATCTGTCGTTGGCAAGTTACTTTATTTGTTTTGTGATAAGAATTTAAGTATACTTTTTTTTCAAGACTCTCGAAGGTCTTGCCTGCAAAATGCTTAACGACAGTTTACTGAAAGATGAATTTTCTTTCTCCCTGGATTATTCCTCTAACTCATTCATCCATGATTGCTTAAGTAAAAATTAAAGCAATTTTTTAGTTTCTTTAGCTCAGTATCGCGCTATCTTTGAATTTCAGGGCCTTACGGCATTTATGTGGTTGCATATTTCGTTTTCTCAGCACCTTTCACGATCATAGACCTGCTTGGTTGTCCGAAGGTATTTCGAAAGCATAAAGTACAACCTGGCGAAAATCTATCAGTAAGAAAACGATTATGCAAGTTTTCCCACTGGGCACGACATTAATTCTGTTTTTTAGGTTTCGCTAAATCAAGTCAAAAAATGTTGCCTGGCTGTACTCTTCAACCTGCTAGTGGTAGGGTTACCATGCGAATGTCTTTTATATTACGGTCGAGTATGGAGAGGGTGCCACGAACATAGTCCAACTCAATGGCCATGGCTAGTGGTCCTAGTGGTCAAGATGATCCTCATGGGGGCATTGTTCAACTTGATATTCTTTTATTGCCACTAGTAATGAACTGCTAATTAAGTTTCGTGGCTGTGCCTGGAAAGCGTATAGCCGCGCATTATTTTAGTTTTCTACATTCGCCAAGAGTCTACAAATACTTCCACAAAGTCCACCATGAATGGAAGGCGCCAATAGCCATATCCAGCTACTATGCTCATCCTGTGGATCACTTTTTCGTAAATTGGCTGGATTTGGCGATGCCACCATTAATAGTCGGTGCTGATTCTACAATTATAACAGTCTGGTATGTCATGAGTATGTACAGGGTGTTTCAAAAGTCAGCACAGTACTTTGAAAGCTTATATCTTTTGATCTAACAGTCAGAATCTGAAAAAATTAAAAATTAAAGCTTTTTATGACAGTACAATTTTTTTAAGCTGGCGTCGATTTTTTTGAATTTTGCATGTCCAAACATTGGATTTGGACTTATCAAGTTAAGAGTATGTCTGAAATGTTATTTCATGTCATGTCATGCCATGTCATGCCATGCCATGCCATGTCATGTCATTTCAGGTTGTCATGTCATGTCATGTCATGTCATGTCATGTCATGTCATGTCATGTCATGTCATTTCATGTCATTGTATGTTTGTCATGTCAACTATAGTGCGTGGCTATAATGTACAACATGCATTTTTCTAAGGTATACCTATGTACTTTTCATTATCATCTGCCACCATTCCGGTTTCAAACACGCGCTTTTGCCAGATGCTGACTTTCACGACTATCATCACGCAAAGTAAGGTAGCGAACACGAAAAATGTCTGAATATGCATGGAACTGAGCATTTTTCAGTTTCACCAAGAACTACGGCGGCGCAGGAATTTTGGGACTGTTTCTGGACAGACTTCATGGAACGGAATTTATACACCAAACGAAAAAAGAATAACTAAAACCACGATATGTTGGTCTTTTTCGTTGTCAATAAATAGATAGAGATTGTTGAACAAATGTCACGTAAAACGTACATATACAGCTGTAGTAAAACTTGTTTTGCCAAGGCTGAACAGTGCATATTTCGATTACATAAAACCCCAATACTGTCGGCCCATTTACAGAGTTTGTGTCATTGGTTAACCTCTGTTGACAGTCGTATTTTTGTTTGCTTCGTACAAATGTAGTAAAAGTATTTGTGCCAGAAAAATGTTAAACTACAGTTCATTAAATGATGGACATTCATATCAATTGTTCGTCCACGACTGTCTCGGTAATAATGCAGCCGATTTTTTGTTTCTCCAACCTGAAATATGACATTTTTCGATTTCAGTACCTTACGGCATTTATGTACTTTCGTATTTCGTTTTCTCAGCACCATTCACTGTCATAGATCTTCTGGGATGTGCCAAAAGATTTGGACTGGTTACATTCCAACCTTCTGAAAATTTATCTGTAAAAACAAAATTTGAACCCATTTGGTTAGTGCTAATCTTTTAGATTCTATGTCTTTATAGGTTTCTATAGTTCAAATTAAAAAATGCTGTTATGCTGTGATTTTTAATTTGCTAGTCGTTGGATTGCCATGCGAATGTCTATTGTATTTCCTGCGGATTTGGAGAGGGTGTCACGACCATAATGATGTACACTGGTCCCAGTGGCTCATTTGCGTCATGGTCCAATTTACTCTCATGGGACCTTTATTCAACATAATATTCTTCTATCTCCATTAGTAAGCGGGTACTTATGAGCACTATAGTTGGTGCATAGTGCTTGCAAGTTCATTGGCTAGTTTAATTTTTAGTTTTTTACATTCCCCCAAAGTCTACAAGCACTTCCACAAAGTGCACCACGAGTGGAAGGCACCAATCGCCATATCCAGTTACTATGCTCATCCAGTTGATCATTTTTTTGTAAATTGGCTGGATTTAGCCATTCCACCATTAATAGTTGGAGCTGATTCTACAACTATAACAATATGGTTTGTTACTCAAATTTGCTGCTAATCAATATTTCCGGTTGAATTTTCAAACTGTAGTTTTCATTTGAGGTATACTGCTGCAATTTTTGTAATAATCTGCCACCACTCAGGCTACAAGCATGCACTTATACCAGATCCTGAATTCCACGACTATCATCACGCCAAGTATGGGTTTTATTTTGACAAGACAATTAATTTGTTTTTAAATCTCTGTTAATTTGTAGTTTCACGAAAAACTTTGGCGATGAAGGAATCGCTGGTTTGTATTTAGACAGACTTCATGGAACAGAATATGTCAAGAAAAACAAAATTAATTAACTAGCGATGGGTACCTGAGTATCCAAAAAATAGTTTTAATAAAATTTAAATGTTTGATATTAATAAATAATATTCAAACCAGTATCGCTTATGTTTCAAACAAATTTTAGATGCTAGCCAGCTATTTTTCCAGCATTTCGTGTTTCAAACTCGAACTTTAGAAACGATGTTTTATTTGAGTGAGACTAAAAAATGTTTGCCAAACAATATCGAAATCACGATTAGATGTTAGCCAAATAAATGTCGAGTGAATTTTGAAGAGGAAATTTTGTAATTAGTCTTGTAATTTCAACAAGCATCTGAACTGTGGCTTCATTTGTGAATTTGTTCGAAAATGTTTTCAAAGTTCATTTCTTTTGTTACTGTCATCATTTTCTTATTTTTCGTTCATGTGGAAGGTAATTTTAACATATTTTTTGTTTCTTTAGCTAATTATCTAGCACTATTTTGGTTTCAGGTCAGCTAACGTCGGTCGTTTCCTCTAAAGGGTGGACGGACACCGAAATAGATCGCTTGCTGAGCAACATCGACATGGAAGGGGCCATTTCAAATTTCGACATCTATACAATGACTGGCCGTACAGAAATCGGTACAATAATGGCCAACGTTGCAAACAGAGTAAAGCCCAACAGGTGGAACGTGCTGATTTGTGAAATCGACAGCTGCTCATGGAACTTTCCTTATTGTCAAACCAACTATATTACAGTGAATTACAATAATTACAACTTGCAAGTATTTCATTGCTAGTTTCCATGTTTATTTTGAAAGTAGTTCGTTTGAAACATAAAAAAACAAAATAAATGCCGCGGCTTGGCAGATAAATGCGCATTTTCTGTATTATGCATTTTTGGCAAAAAATTTTTGCCGTAATCGTAAGAAATCTTTTTTAATCGCAGACGTGATCACCCAGTCGGGAACAAGCTGCACAATGGCATGCTGAAAACAAAAATAGCTTGTTGAAACTGTGCCGTAGTTTGTAATACATGTTACCTGTATAGAGTGACTTAGACAGCCGGTGGTTTCGCTTTCGAGTCCCACGGTGTTGAGCGCACAGCGAGCGTAATAATTCGGATCCATGCTGAAGAAATTGACCTTGTCGGTTTTAGACATTTTCGTAGCAACCAAATATGGATGAACAGTCTATAAATTATTTTTCACAAAATACAGTAGGGTATGATACTGTATACAGTACGATCTACAGAACAGTCTAAGCGAGAATCCGAGTCGGTCTCAATCCAATGTAGAGCCTATGATACAGTCTAAGGTACAGCATAAGACAGGATGTGGTCTACAGTATGGTAATTGGTAGGGAATAGCATGTGCACGTGATTCACAAAAATTACTTGGAAAATGATTCCTTTGTTTGCGTACTCGCCGATTAGCCCGTGGGTAAAGAATCGAATGAACGTCTGAAAACACCATTTAATTTACTATTCTATAACTTTCCGGGTCCCTGGGACAATTTGTGATTGGCCACGAGTCAAGCCTGATTGGCCAAAGTCATGTGCGAGGGGGCGTGGCTTTTGGACTCACCTAGAGTAACCCGACTGACTAGTACTTTTATAACTTTTCAATAACTTTAGCTAACATTATTAGTTAACTATGGTTGGACGTTACTAACTTTCGAAGATGAATAGATCGTAGCTAGTGGCATGGGAATGAATCCGAGAAACGACGATAAATTTATCACAACGCCTTTTCCACGGTTCAACATTTGAGGAAGTACGATATGCGTCATCTATAGATTGAAAGTATTACTGGCTAAAACCAAATTTGATCGTGATATTTGTTTTTTTTTTACTTCGACAACTGATGTGCAATTAATGTCGATCATATTTTTCCACCACTAAGAAATGTAAGGAATTGGATGATTTTTGTTCGAAGACCTAATAATAATGAATTATTTTTACTTTGTCGCCACCGAAGTAACTGTCGAAATAGTCGGGACATGCGCTAGTTGCTCCAACATTGTTCACTAAATTGTTCAATGAAACTTTTTTGTTACAGGAAGATAGTCGATCGACGTAACATACCTAAAACTCCAACCTCTAATTTGTTTAAAGCTTTCTTAACAACATCGTAATCTTGGACGGTTGGTGCGGAGAAGTCGAATGCTAATGTACCAACTTTTACATCCGGATAGCTGAATGCTAAAGTGAAAGTGAAAAAGAAATCAAAGTCAAGTCAAGTCAAAACTTGGAAACCCAAAGCGCATAGCTGGAAGAAAGCCTGAAGCTCGAAGCTCGAAGCCTGAAGCCGAAGCCAAAAGTCCAACACGAAGCCTGAAGCCCAAGACCTATGCATGAAGGCAGAAGACCATATCCAAAGCTTGAAACCCGCAGCCTTTGCCATGTCTTTAAGTCTTCTTAGAGACCTTTTGCCTACAAAATTAACTTACTTATCTCTTTAGCTGTATCATCCAATCTGTTTTGATTACGACTGATTAAAAATATGTTCAATCCACGCCTCGCTAAATCTCTTGCGTATCCCTTTCCAATACCGTCAGTTGAACCAGTGATTACTAAAAATTTGGGAATCGGTTCTGGCGAAATGAATTAAAGAGATACTGCAAGCAAAATTTTGTTAATACCTGCCCACTTTCCGAAGTTTGCTAAATTAACTGTGCGTCCGAACCATGGAGCAAGAATATGAACGTAAAAAATACTTCGGAATGTTTTCAAAGTTTGGTACAAGAGGTAGACCAGGGTCATATTTCGTAAGGCGTATATTACCTCGTCGAAGACCGTATCTTGAAAATGCAAAACAAAAAAAGTGTCACCATAGTCCCTCGCCTATCATAGCGTATTCACAGAAGCGATGCTGACTACTCTTATTAAAACTACAGTCCTATCAAGCGGGCCGAAATAAAAGTAAACTAATCCTCAAGTTGAAATTTACAAGCCGCATTCAAATACTGGTTTTCAGCATGCAGTTAGATTCAGATAGACAGCTGAACGTTGTCCGTATCATCTTTATTGCTGAAAAATCGTATCTGAATACGGATTGTAAATTTTAACATTAAGTTTACTTCACTTTTACTTGCTCGAACACCATTATTTACATTCATCATATTCATATTCGAAATTCGTTTCCATAGTTTTTGATCGATGGAATACAAAAATATCTGGCCGTTTGCTATAAAAACTATTGTCATAAATTTTGCAACATAGTTACATAAAGTTGTACACAAACTTACGCAAGACATCCAAGTTAGTACACTGAAAATGACAGAAACTTTGTGTATTTGAGAAGTAAAATTGACATAAACTGGTTTTACGCCGATAACTAACATGTCGTCGGTCTGCAGCAAAAGGGGCATATCTGCACTTTTTTCCGATATGGAGATATGCTTATCAGCAGGTAGAGCTCGACGAGCTCTATCGTTCTGCAAAAAGGACATATCTGTAGCTCCAATATTGACTCCTAACGTGACATTTTTATTTTATTTGTATTTTTGCGACCCATATTGAAAAATCCGGAAAAACTTTCTCGCTACCAACGTCGAACGTTTTTGTATACCGATTCAGATTTTATGATTTTTAAGTCTCACAATTTGCCTCCGGGCGTGAAACTTTTCCATCTTAATGCGTTGCATTTTATTACACGTCGGGTTGTTACTGTTTTCACACGCGAAAGTAGATTATAGATTTTTTTGTTTAAGGACATTTGTGTTTGTTTATGTTTACGAAATCTGATATGATGAGAAGAATACAATGTTTATTTTTTGCAATCTTCTCATCTATCGATCAGCTCCTGGCCGACGGAAGCTCATTGGTCGACTTGGAAAAAGTTTCCAATGCCATAGACATTTTTGCAAAGAATGGAAAAATAAAACTTTGAGTGTAACTTTTGCATTATAGATCGAATTGTGTACTAGGCAAACAGCACCGACTCTTTCCATCTTGGTAAAATTCGACTTGCCTACAGAATAAAATGATGATGCCAATTCGAAATTTACAAGCCGTTCACAATTTGCTTACCTCCTTTGCAGATGGCGTTGTGATAAAATTCGAATTCTTCATCAGTGAGTGCTGCATTTCTCGTAGTCGCCAACACTATAAATTAGTTGCGCGACAATAAAAAGCGAACAAATTTCAAATTAAGGTGCGTGAGCTGATTTTAATTTTTGCCTGATTGCATGCAAACGAAAACAGCTGCAACGGCTAGAGAAACGATTATCTTCATGCTCTGCAGGTTGTTAGTATGGACTTCGTTAAACAAACGAATGAATAAGTGAAAATTTTACTTTTGCACTCTCTTAAGTACTGTTTTTTTGTTTTATTTAGAACAAGGCGTTTCCTGTTATTGACGTTATTCTAGTATATTAAGCAATCACTCTGTACAAATTCATGCTTAAACATACATCAAGAAAACAATCGCATGATATCTGTTTACGCAGGCGCAGGCTAATAAAAATTTCACGCCTAAAACCAAAATGTTGCCAAAGGCTATCTTTCACAAATCTCCTGTTTTGTTCGTTTCAGGTGAAATTTTGGTCGTCTTTAACTAGGTATTCATGTCGGAAACTGTTTGAGGCACTGTGCTTTTTTACTGTAAATTTACACTATAAATTAATTATGTGACAATAAAAAAAGAACAAATTTCAATTTAGATACCTCGAGCTTAGTTGCTTTTGCTCCTGAATATTAGTTTTACCTGATTGCGTGCAAAATAAAACAGCAGCAATGACCAGAGAAACGATTATCATCATGATCTGCTGGTTGTTCGAGGGACTTCGTTAATCGAACAAATTGACGAGTGAAAATTGCATTACTGTATTAGTTTTTATACTGCTTTTTTGTTTGAGTTACTGAGGTGGCGTTTTGTATTAGTGACGACGGCGTACTCGACAGGCGAATGTACAATATTTAGCGCTCATTATAAACAAAGAAAAATATGCCAAAAATACATTGCATGGACAATCGCGCCATAAAAGTTGACTCAGGACTAATGCAGCTTGCAAATATTTCGCCCACATTTCGCATAATCGGCGAAGACTTGTAAAGAAAACAAAAAAGCTGAATTGTCTTTTTTGTTTCGATCAATTTTCGAGGTTTTTCGCTATAAGAATGCAAGTGTGGCAAGATGCAAAAAGTCAAAGGACTTTGCGACTGCTAGTTTTGTGAGAGCTCGTATTTTTGAGATATCCTCACAGTAACCATTAATAGCTCTATTGTTGCATGATTTGTAATTTTTCCGGCATCAATAATCAAGAATGTATTAATTTTTCTTTTCACGTAATTTGATCACGTAACTTGTTGTAACAAGTAAAACTTTTAAGTTAAACTTCTTCTCTGTACATTTTCAGGATCAAATAAATAAAAGTATACTTGGAAAATAATTGTATAATAGACCGACGACTATTGCCAATGCTGCTGTAAAACTTTTTCAGCATGAAAAATGCATGAAATGTCATTTTTTACTTGTTCAGCTTTCTCATCAATTTTCGTCGATGGTTTCGTTTTTTCCTTCTATTTGTGAATTGTTTCGTTGCTTCACGTATTTCCTTCATTTGATCTTTAGAAAACATTTTTAAAACTAAATTTCCACTGTCTAATCCAATAAAATGAACTTGAGTTTAGATTTGCAGATGATTGTGATTTCACAAGTGTTTTAATAATTTTCATGAAATCATTCATGCTGTTAATTTGTTAATGGAATCTAACAAGCTAATGGGCTTCAATCATAAAGAGAAATCAAAAGCGAATTCAATTTTTGCTTGGCTTCTTTCGATAGACAGCTTGAAAATTGCTTGATATTAGCTAAGATTAAATAAAATAACTTGTTCAAGCTTAGATTAAACTGGAATATTGCTTTGTATTTCAAGTGGTCAGTTTTTGAATGGGACTTTTATTAAAGCCAAATACAATTATTGGTTTAATTTTATTTTGTGTTCCAACTTTATCTAAAGTCTGGTTGACTATTTGGAATCATTTAAATCTGGAAAAATAGTCGAAAATTTCGAAGAATTATAATGAGAGTTGTAGAATCGGTTTGCTTGAAAGATGAAGTCGTTCAAAGAGTTTATTCTAACCCCTAGCCAGGATCGAAATTTTGCTTTGATTGTTGAAAACGAGCAACTGTGGATTTCGAAAGAAGTCCTGTCCATGTCCAGCCCAGTTTTCAAAAAGATGGTTTACGGCGGCGACTTCAAAGAATCCAGTCAGAATTTCTTGGAACTTCCAAACAAATCCATGGCTGACATTCTTGAGCTCCTGGCTAGTATGTGTTTCGGAGAATATTTCTTCATGGAACGCAAACAAATCGATGAGAAAAATTGTGGAATTTTGGGCCAATTGGCGGATGAATACGATATGAAAAGCTTGAAACATCGATGTTCCAAGTTTATCGATGAAAAATTGGAAAATTGGTCGAAATTGGTCGATTGTTGGTCCATTTTGGAAATCTCGTTGAAATGGCGTGACAAAAATTTAGCTAGAATGTGCATTCAACGACTTGCTAAACTGTCGTCCAGCGAAATCGCCAGTCGCAGAGACGAATTTCCAGCTTTTTTGTTCGTCGCAATTTTCGAAGCCAAATCGAATCGCCTCGACAAAATGATGCACAAGATCAGTGAAGAAAATCAAGATTTGGCCAATTGTTACGTTTGCAAGACGTCGCATCTTCGAGGCAACTGCGCGTATTGTCAGCAAAAGATGTGCAAAAATGGCGGATTTTGCGCTAAATATCACAACGATAGTTGCAAATTCAAATCAACCGTTGTTGCCAATGACTGTATTTGTGGTTATGATTTCGCGGACAGTTGGTTGGACGACTTATAGTTGTGAATTTTTGTTCTTCCTGTTCTGAAATACATTGTTTACAGGTTCAATAGTTGACTGGTGAAAGTGCAGGTGCAACTAATTCAAAAAATATGCCCGAAAAGCAAACTTTTGGCACAGGCAAAACATTCCAATCTTGATAGTGTTCCAACTGAATTTTTGTATTTCAACTAACATTTAATCGAAATCATGTCAGGACTACATTTCCGTTTTCATGTATACCGGTTTAAATTTCAAACCATTGATGTTCAGGTTTCTGCGCCAGAGTCAATAGTTCCGTCCTTTCACATCTCTAACAGATGTTGCTGTTTCGGCAATGACTTTGAGAAAACAAAAACAAACGAAATTTATAGCGAATGACCATCTTGCACGACATTTTAGTACCTGAAATTATTTTTATAAAACTAGAAATCTGGTCCGATTTTCATCTTCGTCGGCGAAGTTCCTGTCGCCAAAGCGTTCAACCGTCGAAAATGAGCGAAGGAACACGTTTTTATCAAAATTGCTGGGAAAATACGTCCGAAAGCGAAATTGTCGACAAAACATTAACTGGCTAACGACGGGACGGCACTCGAACTCCGTTTCATATTTACAGTACGTTGCAAAAAGATAGCCCCACCCATGTAAATACAGGGTGGGGCACAAATTTTGCACCAACATTAATGAAGTTTTTCTCAAAAACTGCAAGACATAGCCAGCTGAA
>JAQGBA010000450.1:0-34397 GCA_034698125.1 Prionchulus punctatus | reverse complement strand
TCGATCAACTATACGGCTGATGAGCTATAGTCTCTCCATCTATATTTGTATGCTAACTATAAACTCGCCGCAACTATGGTCTCTACTACTCAACTATAAAAAGTGCCATTTTGACGAGTTTTTTTGTCTTTAGGGCAAAAAAGTAGAATCAAAGTTCCACATGTTGAAAATCGTTTTGCCCGATGACTCCGACGGCGACGCCGATAAATCCGATCCGAAAGACAATATCTATTTATCGAAATCGATTTTAGACGCCATCAGCGAACGGCGATGAACTTTGGATGGAGAAAATCCGTCGTTCGATCACGAGCGAAAGTTAAAAGGAATGCCGAAATTAACGCTGGAGGCAAACATTATCGACTTGGGATCGAATTCGACGAGCAGCGATCGAGAATCCGGTTCGGAACGAATATCGACGCGAATGCGTCGTTGATCGTGCTCGTCAAGATCAAGGAAATCGATGATCTGAAAGCGGATCGTTCTCGTGGTATTGGTGAAGATGAAGATGAACAATCAGAGACTTTGAAAAGAATCCGCAAGTTCCAGTTGATGACTGTGAATGGTGAGGAAATCAACAGAGACTTGTACAATAAATTTGGATTGTTAACTTGAACTCGCTTGAATTTGGGATTGAGTGTTGATTTTTGTTGGGCGACGGTGCATGTTATATGTATGAAGTAAAAAACCAGTTGCTTTTGTTGGCTTAATTTACTTACGGTTGAAGCAATGATGATGAGGAGTGGAAAGGTTTGGTATGCTTACGTCTTAGTAAGGATCTGCTACCATCCTTCATAAGTCTGTGCAAAACTTGATGTTATTCCTTCATAAGTCCATGACCCCAGATTGCCTAAGGCTTCACAAGGAAAATAATGCAGGCTTACTAAGGAATGGACAAAGTTGAGAATGTGGGTAACTAAGACTTTTGTGTCATGTATCGCAACAAGACTGATGTGCAAAATGTCTGTAGGTCACACTTTACCTTTTGTTCTGACAACAACACGGCTTGTTGCTTCTCCAACAACATTTTTAGCAATCACTTTGTATTCGGCTCGTGGAAGAGTAAATCGAGGTATGTGCAACTCGGACTTGTATGGTTCACTGACAATCTTTACGGAAGCAGTCGGTTTGATTTCAATTTCGTTGATGTACCATTTGAAATCTGGAGCTGGTTGACCTATCGCCTCCACTTTCAGTGTAACAGTTTCGTCCTTTTCGATGAGAAGTTCGTCTTCGAGATGTCTTGTGATTTTTGGAGCGATGTAATGTGGCTTGGTTTCGTATTTTTCTGTTGTTGTAACTATTTTTTCCTCGTAAACTTTTGGACCAGGTCTATAGTCCACTGGTATCCGACGAGGTTTCAATCTGAAAATGCTCTCAGACACACCAGCCACATTCTGCGCAACAACTCTAACGATTTTTTCTGTTTCGATAACAGTTGAAATTCTCAATTCAGTTGTGGTTTCGTATGTTCGTATGTCCACAGTGGGTCCTGGTTTCAATTCAACATTGTCCAAATACCATGTGAACTTCGGTGTTGGTTTAGCATCGACTTTGAAACGCAAAATTCTTTCATTGATCTCTTCAATTTCCTCGATTTCCACAATATCTTGTACGATTCTTGGTGCAGTGGGTTGTTCAAATTTTGGCAAGTACGAAACAGGTATAGGTTTCTCTTCCGGCTTGATCGGGCCAGGTTTTTTGAAAACATCTGTGGATAAAATAGTCTTAAACAGTTGATGTTAAAAAGATTTTGTACAAGACTTTTTACCTGTTACTGTTACCATGCCCACTGATTCAGTTTGGCTAACAACATTTTTAGCCACGACACGGTATTGACCTTGTTTTGGGGGTGGTTTCATGGTCAATGTTGAAACATTGTCCTTAGTAACTATTGTAGTTCTGTAATTCGGTTTCAACTCGAAACCATTCACAAACCAGGTAAAATCCGAGGTTGGAAGCGACTTGACTTCCACAACAATAACAAGCTCTTCTTCGGTTGTGACTGTTGTGTTTTCAACGTGTCTCACAAATCTTGGGCCGTAAGGTAAAGGACCAAGCTGTTCTTTTTCCTCTTTTTGAACAGAAATCCATTCATCATAAGTTTTTTCCTCAACAAATTTCTCAGTCTTTGGTTTAGGCGCCACAAGTGGGACTGGTCTCATTGTTCTGGAGTCCACTTGTGTTTCCATGGTTTCTGTTATTTCCGTTTTATCATCTTTAACAGTAGGAAAAGGCACTGGTTTTGGTTTAGGTCCGACTGTTTTGACAACATCAACACTCTCAATGACCAACCATTCTTCAGTGACCAGTTCAATGCCACCAGTAGGTTGTGGGGTTGGAGCAGATTTTTCAGGTTTTAGCATGACTTGAGGACCTTTCTTTTCCAGTATGCTTTCTTCAATAGTTGTCCTTTCATCTTTTATGATGTCCATTGTTGTGACTGGTTTTGGTGCTGGTTGCGGAAACACTGGTCTCTTCCAATCAGCAACAGTTGTTTTGTATTCTTCATCAGTTGTTTTTTCTGTGGTCACTTTGCGAACTGGTACAGGCGATGGTAACTGTCTGACTATATCCTTCACTGCCTTTTCAATTTCCTCTCGATCTTCGGTAATCACTTCTTTCGTCATTGTGACAGGCGTATATGGTCGCGGGCCAGGTTGAGGCAAAGGCTTTCTGATATCTTCAACAATAGTTCGATATTCGACATCTGTCTGTTGAGTTGTAAACGATTTTGGATAAACTGGTTTAATTGGTTTTGGTACTGGAGCCTCTCGTTTAACATCTTCAACTACCTCAGTAGTTTCATCCCTGATGATTTCCATTGTAACTGTGGGACTTGGTTTCGGTGGCGCAGGCAATGGTTGATGGATTATTTCCGTTTCTTCGACAATGCAAAACTCTTCGTCAGTTTGTACCAGGGTAACTTTGTCGAGTTTCGGTTTCGGTTGAGGGACCGGCACCGGCGATGGTGCTTTCTTCTTTACTATAGTTTCCTCTTTTTCTTCTTGAACCACCTTTCGAGTCATGATCGGTGATGGCATCTTCGGTGGCAGTGGTGGTAATGGAGAAGTAGGTCTTTTGTATTCAGAAACAGTTGTTCGGTATTCTTCATTCGTTCTTTCATCTTTAACAACTCTCGTAAATGGTTTGGGTGATGGTTGCCGTATTGGAGAGGGCATTCTAAACTGTTGAGTTGTACGATATTCAGTATCAGTCGTTTCATCCCTGAACGTTCTTGTAATTGGAGCAGGAATCGGACTTGGTGGCTTTGGAGATGGTGCTTTCACATGTTGAGTTACTGTTCTTTGTTCGACAGTCTCGTCTGTGAACGTTTTTGTCACTGGAGCAGGAATAGGACTGGGTGGACGATATGGTTTGGGTTTCGTTTCTTCAACATATGTTCTATATTCCACATCGATACGTTCCTGGCGATCCACTTTGGTGTACGGTTTCGGAGATGGGAAACGTGGGGGAGATGGTCTAACCTGTTGAACTGTTCGATATTCAACGTCCGTCCTTTCATCCCTGAATGTTCTTGTAATCGGAGCAGGAATTGGACTTGGCGGAGGTCGTGGAGATGGTGCTCTTACATGTTGAACGACAGTTCTTTGTTCAACTGTTTCGTCGGTGAAAGTTTTTGTGAAAGGCTTAGGTGAAGGGAGACGTGGTGGTGATGGTCTGTACTTCTGTACCACAGTACGTTCTTCGACATCTGTACGTTCATCTCTGAATGTCTTCATAACTGGAGCTGGGATTGGACTTGGTGGCGGCTTCGGTGGTGGAGCTTTAACGTGATGGACAGTGGTCCTGTATTCAATGTCTGTTTGCTCTTCAACATCAGTTTTTGTGACTGCTGAAGGTTTCGGTGATGGTTTTTTGGGAGATTTCATTTCAATTGTAACAGTTTCCCCAATGTGTTTTTCATCGGTAATGATGTGCATAGTTGACACCCTGGGTGGTGGAGGTGGCGGTTGTGGTCTGTGCACCTCTTGAACTATGGTTCTGTATTCAGTTTCCATACTGTCATCTCGTTTTACAAACATTGACGTCACTGGTGGCGGTGGCGGACGAACTTCTTGCCACGTCCTTCGTATGTCAGTGTCTGTTCTGTCTTCCTTTATGACATGATGACTGTACGGCGAGGGAGGCGGCGCTTGTTCGAATATCACCGGAGCTGAGCTAACAGCTCGTCCAACTTTGTTCACAGCTTCAGCTTTCAAAATGCCTTGTTTTTCGATTTTAGTTGTTAATGTAGACTTGTTGGTTTCTGTATAAATGTGTGTCTCCTCAGTTTCTTCGATAATTTCTTCATTGAAGTACCATGTGATTTTAGCTGGTGGCTTAGCTTGGACGTCAACATAAACTGTCCTCGTTTCACCTTTGCTCACGGTAACCGACGGCACGCCATGGATGAACCTTGGTGGCACTTCGATGAATTCATAAGATTCCCAAGTGGTCGTCTCATCTTTTTTAACCTCCTGTTTGGAAATATGAGGCTTTGGAGCTGGAGCTGGGAAATATCTTTCGACTTCTAAAATTACATTAATAGCTGATTTCAGTTAGCTAAAGTATGCATATTTATGGTGAGTTACTTTCTACAGTGACACTGCCAGTGCTAGTTGCACTTCCTACGACATTTGTCGCAACAGCTTTGTATTCGCCAAATTGTGGTTTTTTTAATACAATTCGACTTCGATTTTTGGCTGGGTATATCATCACTTTGTCTGTTGCCCTCAATGGAGTGCCGTTCACAAACCATGTTATTTCCGCAGGCGGTTGAGCATCCACAGTGACTTCCATGATGACTTCTTGAATTTCAGTGACTGTGAGTTGAGGCACTTCTTGAATGAATGTCGGCCGAATTGCTTTCGGTTCCGGTCGAATGGTTTCTTCAGTTTCAGTGATCGTCCATTCTTCGTCGGTGATTTCAATATTTTCGCCCACAGGTTTTGGTTCTTTGAATGGCGATGGAGCTGAAACAAATACACTATTCAGTACTTGCTAAAGTCAGACAGATACTTAGAAACAATACCTCTGACAGTAATGTAAGCGGTACTGGTAGCAACACCATATTTGTTTGTAGCTTTAACTTTATAGCTTCCAGGTTTGGGATGTTTGATTGTAGCCGATGACTGATTGTAACCTTCCGTAATGTAGACAGTCTCCGAAGTGACAATTTCTATGTCCTCATAAAACCATTTGAACTTGGCAGGGGGATTGGCGTCTATCTTGACGGAAAGGGTTACAGTATCCTCCGGACGTAATATGCAGCTAGGAACAGCTTTCAGGATCTTCGGCGGAGGGCCTTCCAAGGTTTCTACTTCAGAACTGTAGTTCTCTTCTTCGTAAAATCGCTTTTGAGTTGTTTTGGTTACCGGCTTCAGACGCGGTAACACAGTTGGAGGCGACTTGCGAGCTATAATATGAAAGCATACAAGGGACTGCAGTTAGAATGAAGTTCCATATACCTTTCACTACTCGGACAGTGACAGTTGACGAGCATTGTCCGAACTCATTAACAGCAGTTACTGTGTATTCGCCTGGTAGGGCTTGTTTGCTAGAAATGTTAGATGTTGTCTCTGTGCTTTCGACCACGTATCTATGGTCGTATTCAATTGGTTTTCCGTTGACCTTCCACGTGAATTTCGGCGCTGGCTTGCCAGTAACCACTACTTGCAAGCGCGTTTCTTCGTATTCCTTTATTTGAGTGCTTTCCAGTGGTTGGATGAACCGTGGTGGCATTCCTTTAGGCGATTCCTTGTCGGACATCGTAGTTGTTTCTTCGGTGATCATTTCGCATAGAGTTTTTTCGTCTGTGAATTCTGAAACAAAATTTGCGTCTCATTTTGTACATAGCTTTATCCATTCAAGGCACCAGCTACAACTTACCAGTGACACTTAAGTAACACGATGTCACCGCGTCGCCATATTTGTTGACAGCTTGACATGATATGACGCCTTGATCTTCGAAGAATGTTTCTTCGATGGTCATTTCACAAATATGTGTCTTCATGTCGTATCTCTGAGGGAATTCTTCGCCGGGTTCCATGATCTGGCCGTCCTTCCTCCAGATGATTTCATCTGGTTCTCCAACAACCTGAATGCCAGATGAGAAAACGTTTTGAAAATATATATTTTTTGTATGAAACATTAAATTTTTTTGGTTTATTTCGACAGAAAAACTTACTTTGCAAGTAAATACCGTTTCCTTTCCTTCTTCGACTGTTCTGTCGATCAGTTCATGAACGAAGTGCGGAGCCATTCCAAATTCTTCAGTACTGCTACCTTCGCCGTTCGATATCTTATCCGACGAGTGGGGGCTGATGAAAGCAGCTTGCTTTTCAGGTTTGCGACCTAAAATGTGATGCATGAAGTGTTTATTTCATGTAAAAAATTTTTAGTTTTTATACACTGCATAGGTTCATAAATTTGCTTGTTTTATGATAAGTGTTCACTGGTTTGTTCTTGAAATCATGTGTTGAGTGGATCGTTGGGCGGAAACTGTCGAATGTGTGTGACTGAATCTTGTTTTAAAATATAAAAGATCGACACGGACAGGATTCGAACCTGTGCGGGCAGAGCCCAATAGATTTCGAGTCTATCTCCTTAACCACTCGGACACCGTGTCTTTAGGAGTTAAACAGACAGTTGATCTTCTGACAGAGTGGATGATTTTTTACAAAATAAATGATAACAAAGAAAATTTAATCGAAGAGTGAAATTGCAGGAAAGTTCAATTCTGAAATGCGAATTAGTCGCGAAATAGTTTAATGGTGGCAAGATTGTGCCTTTTTTTATTCTAAGGCAGATAATAAATCAAGATACTAAGATATAGTCACCGAACAACTATAGTCACTGAACAACTATAGTTACTACTTAACTGTAAACTATAGTCACTACGTAACTGTAAACTATAGTCATTGGACAACTATAGTCCCTGGACAACTATAGTCACTGAACAACTATAGACAAAATACAACTATAGTCACTTAACAACTATGGTCACTGTAAAATTATAGTCACCGACCAACTATAGACAATGGACAACTATAGTCACTGAACAACTATAGTCACTATGTAACTGTAAACTATAGTCGTTGAACAACTATAGTCACTAGACAATTATAAACAAACATAGACCATACACTATCATCTCCATTTATTTTATAACATTATTATTATTTTGATAAAGATTATTATTGACATATTTATTATTTTATCCTCTTATGAGCTGTGCTGTGCTCGATTTCCCATCATTTTTTAGATTATCAGGTTATAAATCGCTTCGTTGGTATTCACAGTTTTTTTACATGGTTAACAAACTTTATTCGAACCATAATTTATTGCGACTGTCAAAAAGTCTGCATTGTTCCCAATTCGATCGTCATGTTCATTCCACCATGAATTCCACAAAAAAACAATACCTAAACAATCTAATAACATAACATAATGATAAAAAATAACAAAAAAATTTTGTCATTAATAGATAAATACAACAAAAGATAAATAAAAAAACAAAACAAAAATACTTACTTGCTTTTTTTATAAAATTTTTAAAGCTTGAAAAATTATGAAAAAGGCAAGAAAAACGAAAAACGAACCGAATTTGAATATTGAATACCTAAAACGAATATATGACAAGAAAAGCACACTCGCAAACACCGAATGGCACACGACGAGGCACCAAAAGGCGCGTAACTTAGCACCATAGTTGAGTCAGTTTCAGGCACAGATATATAGATGAGTTACAATAGATACAGTATACCGATATGGCAAGAAAAAAATTAAAGATAATAACACCGAAATATCATAACAAATGCGTAAAGAAACAAAATATGTGCGTTATAAAATGGCGCGAAATAAAAAAAACACTATTCCTGCTCACTCGACTGGCTTGAGCTATTTCAACAAAAAATAACAATCAAATTACTGTCATACACATTTTTGGCGCTCAAGCTATATTATGCAAATGTTGCATTATCACATTATGTCGTAGCCCCTTACACAAACTACACGAATTTAGTTTCGGCGACGCCGTTTATCGTCGCACTGGTGGACCACCCGACGTATTCGCTGGTTGAAGCGTGGCCGACGACTCGGCTTGGCCAAGTGGATTGTTGAGACGGCAAGTGTATTTGCCAACGTGGCTATCAACGGCCCTGGTCAAAATCAGGCTGGCACTGGTTCCGTTCACCGTCATCTGAAAAGCACTGTTTCATGTTGTCAGTTTTTAAATAGATCAAGATGTACGGATGAAAGAAGGTCAGGAACTGTAGTTGCAATTGGTAGCAGATAATAATCTGTGGAAGTAAGGCATGATAGTTCAACCTGGAGAAGTATGCCATGAACCTCTACGTAGTAACATATTTGAAAGTAGGATGGGGTTAGGAGAAGTAGGTCAGTCCTTATGGAAGTAGGTCATCAACTATAGATATGATTCCTAAAACAAGAAACTTACGTTAATGTCGCTGGTACGCTGCAATGGATTTCCATTCAAGAACCACGAGACATTGGGTTGCGGCGTGGCTGTGAATTCCACACTAAATGTTATCCGATCACCAGCTTTCATTGTTTGATCAGTCAACAGTCTGGTGAATTTCGGCGGTTCGTTGGCTGGTCCTTGACCAGGTTTAGGCTTGGCTAGAAAATAGTAACAAACATTCACTGAGGCAGAGAGTATGTGTTTGTGAGTGGAACGTACGAGTAACTTTCAATGGCGCTGAGCAAGCCGTTTTTCCTGCTGAATTCGACGCTTCGCATTTGTACTCTCCTTCATCCTCTTTAGTCGCTTCTTTGATATCCAATGAAAACATGTCTCCAGCAGAGGATAGCGCGTAAAATCGACTCGCTTTAATTTCAGCGTTGTTTCTGAACCACGTAATCGTTGGCTCTGTCAAACGATTTAATTCAAGCAGACAGATTCAGAAAAATGGTCGTCAACATTATTACCAGGTACAGCAGTGATTTTCGCTTGAAATTTTGCTGGTTTTCCTTCCTGGATGACGATGGGTCTGATGGGTTCGAAGATTTTCGGTGGAATGGCGTTTCCTTCTCTTCGACTACCTTCGGCACCTTTCGATACTAAAAGCAAAAATGGAACAAATACAAAACTAATAAATCCACTGGCTTGAATCGAAAAGTTCCTGCTACATGAAATGTTCAAAGTTCCTTTAGATCTCGCTTCGCCTTTGTTGCTTCGAGCGATACATTCATATGTGCCGGAATCTTGTGGCAAGGCTTCCAAAATCAGAAGACTGTAAGTGTCCTGCTCCACCATGATCTTGTATCTGACGTCTTGAATGACTTGTTTCCCATCCTAAAAAGGTGTATCCAGTTAGCTGTTTTAATTATCTTGTCGGGGTTATATCGACAGCTATACTTTAAACCACATCACACTTGACGGCTTTCCTCCTAGCTTGACTTCGAATTTAGCCGGGTGACCTTGAACAGCTTTCACATCTACCATCTGCTGAGTGAACTGAGGCACAGATACAGTATCCAATCGTTCCGCCACAAGCAAGTTAGCTGTCGAGTCCGCACGTCCTGCTACATTTTCAATGCGAACTGTGTAGTTGCCGCTGTATTCAGCTTTGGCTTTGTTGATCTCCAACGTAGAACCAGTAGGGTTGTCTCTTATCTGCAAAAATATTGCATCATCAGCTGTCATAAAATAAATGTCATACAAGTCCATCGTACTTGAAATTCAAACGAACTAGATATCGGTTGACCATCTTTTATCCAAGTCACTTGAATTGGTTGATCGCCGTTAAATTTACACCAAAACTTAGCCGGCCTGCCAACTTCAGCTTTCACTGGTTGTAGTTTGTCGGTAAACACCGGAACATGTTTCGCGCTTTTCTGCGGCGGAGCGGGAGTCTTAGCGAACATGGTTTCGTCTTTTTTCTCTTCACTATAAAACAAAATTACTCCCTAGAAAGCATGCGCCATTTGCACAAAAAGTTTTTTTCTTACAGTTTTGGCACAATCGGTACAGATTTTAACTGCACCGTTTCCAGGTGGCTTTGTTCGGTGGCAGCATCTTTGGGCTTAAACGCCGGTTTAAGTGACACTTGAGCAGCTGCCGGCAAAATTTCTTCCTTCGGCAGAGCGGGTTTCTGCCGCGGAAACTCGAGCTTTCCAGACTTTCCGATTTGCATGTGGGTCTCAGCTTCAGGCTGCTCTGCTGGCTTAGGTTTGACAGTCTTCAAGGAAACTTGCTCTTTAGCGGGCACTTCAACTTCTTTGGATTGAGCGGGTTTCAATTTGTATCGTTGAGTTTCTTCTTGAGCAGTCATTGGTTTTTTCATAGTCGGCTTCAACCATGGGCCGTCTGTAGGAATCTTCTCTGTTCGGTCGCTTCGTGGAGCTGGTCGCAAGTCGACTTTTTCCATTTCCTCGACTGGCAATTCACGTTTGATAACTTCAGCCGGTTTCAACGTAACGGGTTCTAGGCTAGTCGACGGGATGGGTGGTCGCTGGTGCTCGGCAGTGAAAACTTTCTCATAAAAGTCTTCCTCTCGCTTCTTGTGAAACTTGCCAGCCAACTCTTCAGATTCCAAAGGTTGCGAGACATCTTTGGCGGCTTCAACTCGCATGAGTTTTTGCAAATCTGGTCTGGGAGCCTTTTGGAACGCATCGCCCAATGAACCCAACATCTCTTGCCTCCACTGCTCTTCTCTGAACAAAACTTCATCTTCAGAAATTTGGTAAACCGACCGAAGTTTATGTGATCGGAAATCATCTGTCATGTAAACGTCCAAGGTAGTTATAGCTTGCGCTTCGCCTGCAGTGTTCCTAGCCACGCAAACAATTTCACCAGCATCGTGCGGTCGAACTTGCGGTATGATCAAATAGTGCATGCCATCGTAGCTTAGTCGATATCTGCTTCCCTACAAAGACACATCATAAACCATAAACGCAATGCCTATGTATTGTTGCAATTGTAGACTTACCGAGACAGCCATCCTCCCATTGACATACCAAGTGATCATTGGTTTCGGATGGCCAGTGAGCGCGCATTCGAATCGAGCCGGTTCATTTTCGTAGACTTGAACTCGTCGAGGAGGAATCGTGAATGTTGGGCAACTCTTTTGTTTTGTCTGGTCTTCTGTTTCGATTGTATGAGTCCTGCAAAAAAATCAAAACAGATAGAAAGTCAAGATCACACAATCGAATGCAATTGTATTGTACCAGTAAAGTTGGTTTTCCAGTTTGGTGATGCCAGCAACAGACATGCCTTGGGGAAGCTGAGAATCAGTGATGACACGTTTCTTTGGTGCACACACCAAGGTAGCTTTCGTGATTTCACTGCCATACTTGTTGACAGCCTTGGCCGTGTATTCGCCGGTATCGTCAGGCAATGCATACAGCAGGGCCAAAGCCACGTATCCAAAGTCATGAATAGGCAAAAACCTGTGGCCTGAAAAGTTAGTGTGTTTGAAAACAGTGCGAAAATAGGGCTAAATTCTTTAGTGTATTACCCAAAGTCACTGGTTTTCCATTCAAGAACCATTCGACTTTCAGGTTTGGATCATTCACTGGCGCTAGCTGGCATTCGAACCTGGCGAATTCTCCTTCATTGATAGTTATGCTTTGCAACTGAGTAACAAATTGAGGCTTTTGTTGCTTGCCGTCTTGATAGTGGTGTTCTTCTTTCAAGACCACATTAGCATCAGTGTATTGCCTGATGTGACGTTCCAAATCAGAAATACTGGTGGCTGGTGCTTGCCTCTGGAACACAATCGATGGTCTAGCAGTCACGGTGAAACTGCAACTACTGGACGCCTCGCCTTTTTCGTTGACTGCACGACAAGTATACTTGCCGGAATCTTCCGCAATAGTGTGTAAGATGTCCAAAGAAACATAGCCGAAGTCATGTACCATTTTGAAGCGGCTGCCGGTCAATAAGGGTTTGTCATTGAAATACCACAAGATTTGCAACTTGGGATCCGTTACCGGGGTAACACGACATTCCAAGTGGATGTCGTCACCTTCCTGGATGCCAGCTAGCTCCGTTTGTAATTGTGAAGAAAACTGTGGAGCATCAACTTCCAGCTTAGATCTATAAAAAATTCGATTCTACAAGCACATTGGAGGATAATAACTCTTCAATTTTTTATACTTGCAGTTCAACCGTCCAATGGACTGTGCTTGTCCTTTGCTGTTTGTCGCCCTGCAGATGTATTCGCCAGAGTCCTCTGGAATCAAGAACTTGATGTCTAGAATGACGTACCCGAAATCGTGCTGAGTTTGGATTCGAGAACTGTATGGAACTTTCTGGCCATTGTGAAGCCACTCGATCCTCATCGATGGGTCGCCGACGGGTTCGAGTTTACATTTGAAGTGGACTGAATCGCCTTCCATCAATTCACCTAGGTCCTCCAGGGGTTCCGGGAACTGTGGAGCATCAAAGTCTTTTTCGGCATCAGGTATTTCTTCCGGTGGGCGATTCAGATAATCTATTAGCTCGGTGATCTTTTCTTTCTTATTAGGTTGTTGCCAGTCGTAAACGACGCCACTTCTTCCTTCCACTTGGATCTTGGCACTTGTAGAATCAGTTCCAAATTTGTTTGTCGCTTTGCAAGTGTAAATGCCAGTATCTTGTGGCTCCGCAGGAAGAATTTCCAAGATAACAAAACCAAACTCATGGATCATTTTCAAACGAGAGCTATGGAACAATGGTTCATCATTGTGGAACCATTCTAACTTCAGACTTGGATCAGCAACAGGCTCAAGTTGACATTCGAAATGAGCTAGCTGCCCTTCAACAACGTCCATCAGATCTGTCATGCTAGTTTTAAATTTGGGTGCACCGAAAGTCCTGTCTGGAGCCGCTTCTGGTGCAACTTTTGGTGCATCGAGAATGGAAATCTTCTGCTGAGCACCAGACATGCCCTTTGGCAATTGAGAGGCCTTTATGATGCGTTCCTTCCCTTCGCAAGTCATCGTTGCTTTTGTAACAGCTTCGCCCAATTTGTTTGTAGCCTTGCACATGTACTCTCCAGAATCTTCCGGGTAAGTTGGTGAAATTTCCAAAATGGAAAAACCAAAGTCGCAGATGGTTTTCACTCGTGAGCCAGTGGTCAGCGGTCGTCCATTCAAGTACCACTGAATCTTCACATCAGGGTCGTTCGTTGGTGAGAATTTGGCAGAAAAGTACACATGGTCACCTTCTTGACAAGGTGGCACGTTTTGCAATGGTTCCAAAAATACAGGAGCTCGTTTTTCGAGTTCCGAAGGCACTTCCTCGTAAGTGCGTTTCAAATGTTCTTCCAATTGCATAATAGCTCTGACCTTCTCATCTCGGACTTGCGGCTCCAATATTAGACTTCCCTTTGATGCACATTGCAGAACAGTGTGAGTTGTATCGCTGCCAGCTTGATTGGTTGCGCTGCAAGAATACTCGCCACTGTCTTCACCCAATACATACAAAATGTCGAGGATGCAAAAACCAAAGTCATTAACATATCTGAATCTGTGGCCGTATTGCAACGGCACTCCGTCTTTGTACCATTGGATTTTCATCCTTGGGTCATCGGTTGGGATAAGCTGAGCTTCCAAGTGTACAGAGTCGCCTTCTTCCAACGGTGGAAATGATGGAAGTGGTGAAACAAACTTTGGTGGTTGCGATGCTTTTGGTGATGCAGCTTCAGCTGGCACTCTGGGCCGTTCAAGATCCTGAATTCTAGGCAGACTTTGCGGTTGCTGTGGGTCGTAAATGATGTTCTCCCTGGGCATGACATTAATGTATCCTGTAGTTTTCGCTTCGCCAGCGGAATTGTAAGCGTGACACAGCCACTCGCCGCTGTCCCTTACATCAACTTGACTGATATCGAGTATAACCCAACCAAAATCGTTCACTATTTTCAACCTGGAACCAGCTTCAACTGGACTTCCATTGTGATACCATTTAATAACCAATGATGTATCATCAATAGGCTGGACAAAGGTTTCGAAATGGGCTCCTTGACCTTCATACAAATCGCCAAGATTTTGGAGTTCTGCTGAAAATACTGGAGCCATTTTTTCCCTTTCCGGCATTTCAGGTGCAGGCGTTTTCGGAGCTTCCATAGCAGCCACAGCAACTGCTCCAGCAGGATTCTGTGGCGAAATTATGATTGCATCTTTTCCTTGACATTTCAATGTGGCTGACGAAACTGCTTCGCCAGATTTGTTGAAAGCCTTGCACATGTAGACACCGGAATCTTCCGGGAAGGTGTACAGAATATCCAAGGTGACACTACCAAAATCAATGTTGATCATATATTTCGAGCCAGCAGTCAAAGGTTTTCCATTGACTGACCATTCAATCGTCAGGGATGGATCCCCAATAGGTTGGAACTACAAAAAAGACGATATATGCTTCCAAGTTTGAAGAAACAGAAAACAAAATTTTTTTTCATTACTTTGCATTCAAAATGCGATGGCTCTCCTTCAACAACGGCCACATCATTTATATGTGTTATGAATGATGGTGGAACAAACTGCTGCTCTGGTGTCGGTGGCTCCTGGGGCTTGGGTGCTTCCAATTCTTGAATTCTTTGCCAGCTAGCTTCATGCTGTATATCGCCTACCACAGCATCGCGTCCCAGCACTTTGACAGTCGCCGATGTCGAACAGTCACCATCAGCATTCTTCAACTTCAAAGTGTACATCCCAGAATGATTCGCATACGCGTTACTGATCTCGAGAGTGGCATAGCCTAATTCGCATTTAGTTTTAATCAGTTGGCTAGCCATAATAACTTGTCCGTTGTGTTGCCATTCTGCTTGCATAGTGTTATCTTTCGACGGTTCGTAAACGGCGACTAGTTCCAACGGTTGACCTTCAGGAAGATTGTCAACATTTTCCAATGGTTGAATAATTTGTGGCTTGACGTGCTGAACGACTTGCTCCACATCCTCTTGGACGACGGGCCGTTCGAGATCTTGGATTTTCTGCCAGCTCGTCGGATGTTGCGTTTGCAGCATGATCGCTTCATAACCCTCGATTTTAACAACGGCACTCGTAACCACTTCGCCGTGGTCGTTGGTGATGCGACACGTGTACACGCCTGAATCCTCTGGAATCACGTGATCGATTTCCAAAGACAGTACACCAAAGTCTCTCAACCAATGGAACCGTGAAGCTGAATAAAACATTTGCTAACATTTCTTATTGTCTATTCATTCAGTTAACATTCAATGATTACCCTGTGCGAAAGGTTTTCCATTGACCAACCATTCGATTTTCAATTTCGGATCATTAGTTGGTGTCACGTGACATTCGAGGCGAGCAGTCTCGCCTTCTTTCAGATTTTCCAGATTTTGCAATGGTGTGGTGATTACAGGCTTTTCGAATACTTTGTCAGGGATTTCAACACGAGGGAACTTGTCCAAACCTTCCAAAATTTGAGTTTTCTTGTAACTCTCTGGATGCTGGCTATCCAACTGTAAAGCATCTTTGGCTACAAAAAAATTACTTTTTTTAAGAAATGTGGATTTGGATACTTACAGTTCCAAATAAATTTTTTACATAAGACTTTCACGGAAGCAGTCGTAACAGCTTCGCCAAGATCGTTGACGGCTCTGCACATGTAAACTCCTGAGTTGTATCCAAACGCAGATGTTATTGTTAAGAACACATGACCGAAATCCTGGTGCATCATGATCCTGTTGCTCAGTGCCAACGGCTGGTCATTGAAATACCATTCAACTCGAAGTTTCGGATCTTTAACTGGGATCAATCGGCATTCAAGATGGACAGCGTCACCTTCCGGTACATTTTCAACATTGTTCAAAGGTTCCGTGAAGACCGGTTTTTGGAAGGTCGGCGGTTCTGGAGCTGGTGCCTGCTCTTTGGGAGCCTCTATTATGCGGATCTTTTCCATACTTTCTTTGTGCAGTGTATCCAGGTATATTGAACTACGGGCTAAAAAATAAAATTGAAGCACTGTTTTATTCCATGTGTGGCACATCCGTAAATTTTTCAGCTGTCAAAAAAATGTAATGATATGTGTTAATTAGTCCATTTCAATTTGTTCCATGATGCATGAAGGACACGCTTGGGCGAATTTATCTTAAGAAATCATTACTATGTATTGTATACATGTTGACTGTTTACTGCGACTTAGTGTTCATCAAAGAATCCCATATTGACATGTTATTCATACATTATTTATAATGCCGCACATAGTGTAGGTAGGCTTGTGACTATGGTTCTATTCGGTTAGACGTTTGACGGTTTCAGAAATTCAAATTCATTTGAAAGTATCTAGCAATGCATTGAATTTTACCCAGCTGGCCGAACTGTAAGTGCTAATAGAAAACTGACCTAATTATTTAATGTGACCTACTTTAATTTGTTACATACTCCAATGTGACCTACTTTAATATGATCTGCTGTAATGTGATCGACGTACAAAAACACCTGTTTAATAATTTACCTTTGCACTGTAATTCTCCGTTGCTTGAAGCTTCACCAACCACATTGACTGCTCGGCATGTGTAAGTCCCAACATCTTCCGGCAAACAGTAGTGTATGTCCAGAGCCACTAGGCCGAACTCATGATGAATGCTAGTTCGGCTACTAGCCTGCAATAGTTGGCCATTGTGGTACCATTCAATTTGTAGAGTGTTATCTTTGATCGGTTCAACTGTGGCTTCAAAATGAGCCGGTTGCCCTTCGATGAGATCCAAACATGAGTTGATTTGTGTTAAAAACTTTGGCGTTGTTTTCGCCAGTTCGGGAGCTGCTGGCGCCGGACCTTGAGGCGTTTCGAGAAGTTGAATTTTTTGCCAACTTGATGGATGTTGAGTGTCCAACAACAGGCTATCTCGAGCTGAAATGAGCAAGGATTAGTTTTACTCTTTTTCCATCGTATTGCAACAATATCAAAATTTTACCATGGACTTTCAACTCAGCAGTGCTGATAGCTTCTCCACTGCTATTCACCGCTCGTATTGTGTATTCGCCGCTGTCTTCCGGGTGAACGAAGGCGATGTCGAGCGATACAAACCCAAAGTCGAACGTAGGTCTAAACCTGTTACCCATAGCCAACGGCCTACCATTGAAATACCATTCCATCGCCATTGTAGGATCGGTGAGCGGGGCGACCCTGCATTCAAAATGAGCCGGTTGACCTTCGATCCTTTCCACCGATGCCATTTGCTGGGTAAAGTGAGGCGCATCGGGGCTGGCCTCTGGCGCAGGCTGTTGAATGACCTTCGGAGCTTCGATTTCTTGAATCCGTCTCCAACTCTGTGGATGCTGAACATCAGCGATAATCGTGTGTTTTCCTTGAACCTCAATGTTAGCACTCGTCTCATCGCTGCCCAAATGATTCGTGGCCCTACAAGTCCACACGCCCGTATCCTCCGGGAATGAATAGAGGATATCCAATGCAACGTAGCTGAAGTCGTGCGTGGTTCTGAATCTGTGACCAGTCATCAACACTTGACCATTGTGGACCCATTGCACTTTCAAATTGGGGTCGTTGGTGGGGTGCAACTGACATTCCAAATGAATTGGGTGACCTTCCGGTACGGATGGATAGTCTTGCACTGGTACAACAAACTTTGGTGCGCTGATGGGCACTTCTGGCGCTATGACTTCCACGGGGCCTCGGCTTTCGATCTCTTGGATTCTGTTCCAGCTTTCTTCATGTTGAACATCAAGCAACAATGCCTCGGTAGCTAAACTAGTTTTAAGTTAATATACCATCTTTAAGGGAGAGCCAGCTGCTTCAACACATAAAGTGAGAGACAACACATGGAGATCACAGAGAGAGAACACATGGTCCGTTAAGTTATAATTCAAAGCTTACACAAGCCAGTGAAACTATCATCCTATAATTGTTACTTACCTATGCATTTCACCGTGCATGATGTGATAGCTTCTCCAAATTCACTGACTGCTCTGCACGAGTAGACGCCGGAGTCTTCCGGGTATAATGTCAAAATGTCCAATGAGACATTATGGAAATCGTGAGTCGGGCGAAATCTGCTACCTTAAAAACAAACAGAATTGATGCTTGTAGCTTTCTGGGAAATGGTGAGTCCAATGTGGTATACCTTGCGAAATTGGTTTTCCATTGAGCAACCAGTAGATTTTCATCGTTGGATCGCCCGGCGGTTCTAATTTGCACTCGAGACGAATTTGCTCTCCTTCTCCAACGTTGTCGAAATTCGACAGGCCTTGCGTGAAATTCGGTTTTGCAAATTTCATTTCGGGCGATGGCGGTCGAACGACTTCACGATTTTCGATTTCTTGAATTTTCGTCCAGCTTTCCAAATGTTGCGAATCAAGGTAAAGGGATCTCCTGGCTAAAATGCAAATTTACATGTAAATAAACTCAGCCGCTGAAAGAGATATATTATCGGATTACGTTTGCATTCAAGATAGAGTGCAGTTTTTGCTTCGCCAGCTTGGTTCCAAGCTCTGACTGCGTAGGTTCCAGAATCTTCTGGGTACATGTGTAGAATGTCCATCGCGATGAATCCGAACTCGATCATTGGTCGCAACCTCGATGCCTGACCGAGTGGCTTTCCGTGAAAAAGCCATTCGACTTGCAAGGTTGGATCGTTATTCGGTTGTACTTGACATTGTAGATGAACGGTCTGGCCTTCCTTCAACACTTCAGTGGGACCTGTGAGTTCTTGCGTAAAGTACGGTTTGATCTTCTCGGCTTCCTGTTCGCTCGGTAGGGCGGGTTGTGCTTCTTCCATTTGCTTGATCTTAGCCCAGCTCTCGGGATGGTGAGGATCCAATATGATGCTGTGTCTCGGCAAGCAATGAAGAGTGCACGAGGTTTCGGCTTGACCGGCATCGTTAATAGCTCGACAAATGTAACGGCCGGTGTCCTCCGGATATGTATGCAAAAGATCGAACCCGACATATCCAAATTCGAATATGTGCTTGTATCGGTGGCTGGCCGACAATGAGCGCCCATCCAAAAACCATTCGATTCTCATGCTAGGATCGTCAACCGGCTGCACTTGACATTCCATGTGGCAGGTTTGCCCTTCGACTAAGTTCTCGAGATTTTGCAATTGAGCCACAAACGTCGGGACTTGCTTTGGAGCAACTGGGGCTTCGGGGGCTTCTTCCTTGGGCGCCTCCAACTGTTGAATTTTATTCCATGAGTCTGGATGACTGGTATCCAGATTAATAGATTTCTTGCCTGCACATTGGATAGTGCACTGTGTGGATGCTTCTCCAGACTCATTGCGAGCAATACAAGTGTACGTTCCAGAGTCTTCGGCGATCAATGAGAGAATGTTCAATGCTACGAAACCGAATTCGTATGTGGTCTGGTATCGATGACCAGTGGATAATGGGTGACCATTGAACTGCCAGAACACTTGAAGCTTATTATCGTCCGTCGGTGTAAGCTGGCATTCCAAATGAATTGTTTCCCCCTCTTTCAATTCCGAAGCATCAGTTAGTTGTTTGATGAACTGTGGTGCTGGTTTTGCACCAACTTGCACTTCCTGCACTGCAGGCTTCGGCGCCTCTAGCTCGTTAATCCGTTGCATGCTAGTCGGTCTATCAGTGCTCGATATAATAGACGCTTTGGCTGAAATGATAACAAAACAGTAGTGTGAGAACATTGAGCAGTACTCAGACTTGAAAATTACCAGCGCATTGGATCGAGCATTGCGTGAACGCATCGCCTTGAGAGTTCTTGGCGTAACAAGTGTAGGTTCCAGAATCCTCAGGATAGCAATTAACAATGTCCAGTGAAACGAATCCAAAGTCTTGATAATGGCGGAAACGATGACCTAAACCAAAACTTGCGTTTTGGACCTTAATTCCACCGAGATGCGAAGTAAGTCTCTGGCTTACCTGTTGGTATTACTTGCTCTTCTCTATACCATTCAATGACCATGGAATTGTCATGGGTTGGTGTTACCTTTGCTTCCAAATGAACCGGCTGACTTTCGTCTACATCAATAACATTTTGCGGCAGTTGTTGTACAAATACCGGCGGACCCTAAAAACTATGGCATAACAATTGTTGACTCATTGATTAGCACACTGTGTACCAAAGGCCCTAGGTTGATATCTTCCCGCCTGCCAAACTTATCGATCGATTCGATTTCTTGAATTCGTTTGAAGCTTTCACCATGTTGAGTATCAGTCAGGACTGACGCTTCAGCTAAAAAAATAACAAAAATATGAGTATCAAATTTAACAATGGAAATCAATAACACCGATTTTCCATTACTTACATTGCACTATCACATTGCACGATGCTGTAGTTTCTCCTTTGTCATTGTAACAGTGAACCGTATACTCGCCGCTGTCTTCGGCAATCATCGACTTAATCGACAAAATGATGTAACCAAATTCAGTGGTAGTGCTGATCCTGCTGCCAGTGATCAAATGTCTTCCATTGACATACCAGTCGACGTGCATGGTTGGATCATTCACTGGTAATAACTTCAATGCCAAATGCAAGTTGGTATGCTCTTTCAAAGTTTGGTCTTTCAACTGTCCGACAATCTTGGGTGCGCCTTCGCAAACCTGATCAGGTTCCTCAGGCCGTTCATCACGAGCTGTTTCCAATTGTCTGATCCGTTCGAGTCCTTCGGGATGAATTGCCTCAGAGTACAAAGACTTTTTGCCATGGACAAGCAGACGAGTCTCACAGGTATCAGTGCCGAGTTCGTTTGTGGCCACTGCTGTCCAAACACCCGAGTCTTCAGGATACGCATACAGAATATCCAATGTCACATGACCAAAGTCATACAACGGTCTGAACCTGTGACCGCTGGCCAATGGAAACCCATCCTTGTACCAGTCTATTTTCATTTTTGGGTCGTTAACTGGCTGCACTCGACATTCGATGTGAACTCGTTGGCCTTCGTTTGATTCCTGCTGTTCCACCATGTACTTCGTGAACTGCGGTGGTTGTAAACTTTGCTCTTCTTCCGGTCGATCTTGTAAATATGGCCCTATGTGAACCTGATGGCTGTCCAATTGGTTGATGTGACCTAAGGCGTCAACGTGTTGGCTGTCCAGCAGAAGTTTTTGTTTTCCGGTGCAAGTTATCATTGCGGATGTTTCGTGTCTGCCTGCTCTGTTGATAGCCACACAAGTATAGACTCCAGAGTCTTCGGGTATAGTTGGATTAATGTTCAATGAAACGTAACCAAAATCGTACTGCACTTGGATACGATTAGCTGAAGAAACAGAATCACAGGTTGACTTATAAATTTGCAGGAAAATTCTCAACAAGTTACCCATTTGGAGCGGAGCACCGTCCTTCAGCCATTCAATTCGTAAATGAGGATCACTTTGTGGTACGACTCTAGCTTCGAAATGGCTGCGACCACCTTCCTGTACTTGCACATCACGTAAATTGGTTGTAAATTTTGGCTGCTTATGAACAGCTATTTCGCCTTCCCATTCGCTCTTATCAGCCCACATGTTGTCAGCTGTAACCGTAGTTTTAGCTGAAAAATACAACAATTCAATTGTTGTCATATAAAGTCCCGGTCTTGAACTAATCAACCAACTAAATGGTGGAACAAGCTAAAAATGGTCTACAACTATTAAGTCTAGGCATACCACTATGTTCAAGAGGCCTTCTAATTTTTCCCAGAGGTCTCCCACAAGTAGCAGGTGGCCTACCACTCTCTACAAGTGGTCGCCCAAAATGAACAGGTTGCTCCAATTCCAACTACTGTATTTACAAGTGGTCAACTACCACATTATTTCTTTTCAAGGGCTTACCATGGCATACAAGGGCTCCTTGAGTTTCAGCCACCCCCAAGGGATTTGTAGCCCGACACGTGTAAATGCCCGAATCTTCGGGTATGGTGTGCAGAATATCCAAAGATACGAATCCGAAATCGTGTACCATTTTAAAGCGACTTCCTAAACAAGAGCGAGGGTTGTGGTCTTATATTCATTGCAAGTTACCAAATCAAATTCTAGCGAGTGACTTACCCATCTGCATTGGTTTATCGTTGTGGAACCATTCGACTTTCATTCGACTGTCTGTCATTGGTGCTAGCTTCGCGTCGAAATGAGCCTGGCGTCCTTCGACAACCTCCAGGTTTCGAAACTCATTAGTGAAATTAGGCTTTATATTGCTAACGCTATCGTCGAATTCGCCAGTTGTAGTTGTAGTTGTGGTGGTACGCTTATGCTCCAGTGCTTGAATTCTGTCAACACTGTCTGGATGTTGCGTAGTGGTTACAACGTTCCTGTGACCTGTAAATTAAAACAAACAAGTAAATCAAATGGTCTAAAAAACAGCTGTAGAACCGCTAGTTTGCACTTATAATAGATATCACTGGTCAGACCACACATTGCACCACTAGACACTGTTTGAATAAGAAGTGATACGAAGTTAATTACATTAGCTCATTTTAGCGATTGCGCTCACCTACAACCTGCAAATTTGCAGTAATCTGATTTTGCCCCAACTTGTTTACTGCCAAACAGGTATAAGTGCCTGAATCTTCTTGGACCACTCTATGGATCGTCAATACAGCAATGCCGAACTCGAATTGCGTTGTAATTCTTGAGCCTGTTTTACATAAGAACATGATTAGCAGGAAGTTATGATTGTTCGCAATCAAACTGAAAGTGTACTGGCTTGGATGGGTTTGCCATTGACGAGCCAAACTATTTTCAGATTAGTATCGTTCGCTGGTTGGTATTTGCATTCGAAACGAGCCGTTTGACCTTCTCTCAGATTCGTTAAGTCTTTCAGCTGACTAACGAACTGGGCAGCTTGCGTGATCTGCTGTTCCACTTCTTCGGTCCTTCCAGCTTTTGCAGCCGATTGTCTTTCGATGTATTTCATCCGAGCAACCTCCGGGGTTGATCCGCTAATTCTAAAACAGGACAGCTGAGGTCGGATTGTACCATGCGGACAATTTAGGTCAAGTTACATCATACAGTCACACCAAAATCATAAAGTCACTCGGTGTCACAGGGAAAGAAAAAATTGCACATAAAATGACTTACATATTCTCGGTTCTTTTCAACGGTGCTCCCGCTGTTTTAATGAAAGGTGGAACTATCTGCTGCTGCTGTTTCGGCTGAACGCTGACTCTGCCTCGGATGCTGGTAGTGCCCACGTTGCTGGTGACCGTGCACTGATACCAGCCGGAATCGTCCAAAGTGGCGCCTTGAATAATTAATGTCGACTCTTCGGCTTTGATCTCGATTTTATATCTGCCTTGACCAGCGGCTATCGGTACGTCGTCCTTCGTCCAGAGGACAGTCGGATTTTGATGACCGGTCGACTTGCACCTCAACGTGACCGACTCAGTTTCACGAATAGTGACCGATTGAAACTTTTCCACTACGGCAGTTGCGGGAGCGCCAGACTGTGAAACAGGCGCTGCAGCAGGGACTGGAGCTACATATCAAAAACAGAAGTTGCTAGTGGTTTTTCATCTAACTCAGACAATGCTGTACCCTGCACAATGATCTTTGCAGTAGTGTCCATAACTCCAGCGGCACCCTGCGCTCTGCACACATAGATACCAGCGTCGGATTGAGTAATCGTGTTTATCATCAGCGTGTACTGACCATCTTGGTTGATCATCATTTTGTGTTTGCTACTTTCTCGCAGCAGATTTCCATCTTTGAACCATTCAACAGTAAAAGGACCACCAGTAAGTCTAACATCGAAACGAGCCGTCTGCCTTTCCCTCACGACTATGTCGTTAACTTTGTTGGAAAACTGCTGTTGTTGTCGCATGGGCTGCCCTTGTGTAATTCCGGGTTCTTCAGTTCTACCATATTGCTTCCTGTGGACATCTCTGAAACGTACATCCAAAGTATATTCATAGTGTCCAAAGTTCAGGAACTTTAGGTAAATTATAGATGGTCAAGATAATGTATAAGTTAGGAATTACAGAAAGCTGTAGTGTCAAATATGAAGCCAATGATCTGTAGTACATCAAGCACATTATTGGAAGTGCTTTACACACGGCTTGGCTTCGAAGAGGATTTATCAGCTCGTAACTTAGATGAGCTAGTTCGATTTGATGTTGAGGTAGTTCTGTTACTTTACGCGTTGTGTAGTGCTACTATGCAGGGAATATGCTATACGCTTACGGTCGAACTGGCGGCTGAGGAGCTGCCTTGCCTTGACCGAACGGAACCACTTGCAGTTGAGCGGTGCTTTGAGACCTGCCCACTGGATTCTCCGCAATCAACGTGTACATGCCGTTATCTTCCGGGAAGGCCATCTTGACTTGCAGGGAAACCATGGTTCCCTGGTAGTTGACGATGATCCTCTGCGAGGGTGCCAGCGGAACATTGTTTTTTAACCATTGGAGCTGAAATGCGAAAGAGGTTGCCGGCTAAATTTTTTTGCATGACTTTCCAAATCAAAATACCCTAGGCCTTGGAGTTCCAGTGATTTGACACTGAAAAATTGCATCCTGCCCTTCGTTGGCTATGACGCTCTTCAACTGTTGCGAGAACTGGGGAGGCACCCCTTGTCCTTGAAATGGTTGGTTTTCATTATAGCCAGCTGCAGTACCATCGCCGACCCAGGTCTGCAAAACTCATTATTTAAATTCGCATAAGTAGCAAGAGCCACTGTCTATCTACTCCTGGGCCTGCAGCTGGTGCTGCGCCTGCAGACTGAGTGCCGTTGGCTGTGTATTTCTGCTGCAGCAATTTCTCGGTCTTCGATGTTATGAAGCCAGGTTTGGGTTTTCTCGGCTGTTCCATGGTGTTGCCCAGTTCGGTCATCAAGGCCTGCTTTTTTTCCTGCGTAGCAGGAACAGCAGCCTGTTCGCTAATTCCCATTGGTCGTTTAAACGACATATTGATTAATCACTAAAACTCTGCCGGACCTGCAAACCAGGAAAAAACAAATTTCAGAGCTCTACGATGACGATTACCAACACAAAAAACTTTCTGAGAATTTTCGAAAAAGTTCCGTAACCCGAATAGCTGCGGAGGTGACTCAAAATCTTACACAACCGGCGACGTTAAACGGTCGCCCTCCAAAAATATCTATCCTCGTCATTCTCTGTTTCGCTAATTAATTTTACAATTTTGTTGTGAAAACGATTAAAAGTGAGAGCGAAAGAAAAGCGAAAGTTTTCTTCCGAAAATGATTGACTGCGCAAGTTGCGGCGGCGCATAGTTCGACGGCGAGGATGTTTAACGAAATGAAAATGCGAAAAATTTTCATTTTCGAGTTTCTAAGAGGTCATTTTCGAAAACATAATCGAGAATAACAAAATTTTGATCAAAATCGAAAGCCCCTAAATTTCACGTTTCAAAACAGAAAACCAGTAAATTTGACATTTCATTCGGTCATATAAAAAAAAATTTTAACGAATGTTGCATAAAAAACGTATGAAAACAAAAATGGTACGGATAAGATGACTTCGAGGCCGATGTTTGAGGATAAAAACTTTTTGACGGGTGTCAAAAAACACTTGAAAGTTTTACTTTTCTTCGACTGACACCGTCAACTCGACCGAACAAAAACGTTTCGTTTTCAAAGTGGTCAAACATTCGAAAAGTGCGAACAATTGAAAACTTTGCAAACAAATTTCGCGCACAAAATGTTCGTGAAGTGACGCTGAGATGAGGATATTCGCGCAGAAAAAGATTCACACACACATTAATATAATTGTCGCTTACCGTTCGATGATAAATGCGGTAATTTTCCAGTCGAATTAAAAATTAAATGGACTAATACTGGTAAGTCTAGAAAATGTCTACAGTTCACAAATAGGCCATTGAAAGGTCTGGATAAGGTGACTGAAGAATTGAGATAAGGTGTCAAAGATTTAGCAATCAGTGACTTAGCGTTTGAGATAATGGGCAAGGCGACACATAAAACATGCACTTGACGAAGTGAAGTGACCTAGTACAAGGAAATGAAGGAAGGACGATGAGAACAGTTTCTGTAAGCAGCTGGTGATATGGTACGATAAGCGAGCAAGCATGCGATATATGATAAGATAAGCGACAAATTGTGAACACTGATTTGAGGATCATAGTGGACAATGATAAGGAGCAATGCGTATGTAAAACACGCACTTGCCAAAATAAAATTCTTCCAGAAGTGATCTATCAACAAGCACTTAGAGCTATGAAAAAGGTCCTGAGTGCAAATGAAGCATGAAAATTGAAGAAAGGTCCAGCTAAGCTATAAGAGCGTATGATAAGCAGAAAAAAGGTGAAATGCCGATTTCGCAAAACAAATTGCGGACAACAACAAATACAAATAGTTCAGAAAGCAGGTCCTCAGAGAGGACGGTGAGGGTTGTGAAAGGGTACGAGAACAGTTTCTGTAGGGTGAGTAAAAGCTTATGATATGGTCTGATAAGCGACAAAGTTGGAAAACCAACTCAGCGAAACAAATTGAGGATCGTAGCGGACAATGATAAGGAGAAATGCGTAGCGACGAAAGGTGAAATAGCGATTTCGCGAAACAAATTGCGGTTCGTTGCAGACAACAATAAACACCAATAGTTCAGAACGCAAGTCCTCAGTGAGAATAATATATGGACGGTCAGGGTTGTGAAGAGGGATATGAACTCGATGGGCTCACCCAAAGCGAACAACGACCGAATGTTGTGGCGCCCCGACGGAAAACCCGAAGGATTGAAAACTAGTCGACCGACCGACCTGACTACGCAGTGGAGGATCCAGAAGCAACTTTTAAAACGAGAGCTGAGAAAACTTTTGCTGTTCTGAAACTCGCTAGCCAGCGAGCATTAGGTGTTTCGACTTTGTGTTGTCGGGTAATCTTTTCGATGCTGCAGAGTTTGTAAAAGTTTATAAACGAGCCGAGTCTTTTTTATCAGGTTCCGAAAAGTTATGAGTGTGCGTAATATCCAGACGAGTTCGGGGCCTGAAACTTTCACCATCCGTACCTTTTCATCTATGACTAAACTACGGATTCGTTTTGATGTCTGAAGCATCTAAAGAAAAGTTTCTCGAACCATCATTCACTCTCTGCTACAGTAATCCCCCCTTTTTTCGAAAAAACTTTCGAATGATGTTGACGATGATGAAGAACAAACAAACGAATGCGAATGTTATTTTAAGTCCTGCGTAAAAGTTCTTCAATCGGACAATAATAAGGTCCAAGTTTTGTTTCAAACTGCGTCATTTGGTCAAAAAGTGAAAACACAATTTTCAAGAAATAATTACAAGAACAAATTAGGCGAAATTCCATAAATACACAGCCCAGACGCATAGGTCATTAATTTAAAAATTTGTCGTGCTCTAATTCCATATATATTATAGTATCCGAGCCTTACTTGCTCACTTTAGCGCAAAGTTTACTTCCAAGATGGTAAGATTGTGCAATACTTTTGTAAGTTTTCCGTTTTTCCTTAATTTGTAATTTTTCTTAACAGCTCGTCGCTCGTTTGCGATAATCTTTTTTATCCAGAAATTTATATTAAAAAAAACTTGCGAACGCTACGGTGCCAATTACTTTTGTTTAGTTTTTTTCAACTAGTCGGCGAGAATAGTGGTAAACATCCTCAAAAAAGTCTAATTATTATTATAAAGAGTATTTAGCAAAAATTTACTCATTACGAATAGATTCAGATGAGAAAATGAGTATCGCGAATACAGTTGAGGTGTATTTGTGGAAAAGTAATGAATTTGCCTATTTTTCGTTTGCGGCTATAGCTTATAGGTCCCTAGCTATTGTTTGCCTCGATTACAGTATTTGGGAAAAAAGGGGTGTGTGGAGGTTCTCATTTGTTTAACCTTTCATCTATTGCTGCAGAAGCAGAAAATTTTTTGCACTTATTTTGTGCAAAAAAAAGAAACCCAATAACCATAAACGACACCCACGAGCCGATTGTTTTCTGAGAAGTAATAAATGTAAAATCGAAAAGCATTATTTCTGCCTTCTCGACTTATGTTTGCGGTCATTAAAGCCGAAGAGTATAAAACGCGAGATATATGCGGCGATTCTTCATTTTAGACTAAGACGCCGAAGCTATATTGTTAATATTCATTCTTCAGCTCTCCGATTAGAGCCACCTCCAAGGTAACAAAAAACTAAATTGTTGTTCATAGAGCTTAGAAGATCGGATCAAGGGTAAGCGATGAGCATGCGCAAACGCATGTTGCGTAAAAGTAGTGTGTATTATGAAAGAGACTAGTAGACGGTGATGATGAACTGTATTAACAAGCAATTCGTCTGATTTAGTCCCTGTTAGCTAAATGAATAATTGTCCTTGTTAGGGTCATCTATAAACCCCTTACATCATACGGTCTGTTCATGAAATTGATTCGACGACTGCCCATGGTTTGTCAAACGAACATATTGCGTAAATGATTTTATGATTTACGTAAACAGAAATCAGAATGTCTGGATTCCATTAAACAGTCAAAATACTGATGATCTGCGTCTCAATTAGCTAAGAATCTAATCACAGCGAAATACCTCCCACGCTTACAGAGGTCCAATGTGCAAACGGAGTTATCCGTTATAAAAATAGCGTGTGCGCAATCATTCAATAAACGTAGGAAATAAAGCAAAATATCTCCTCATGTGTCGTTTCGTTTTAGATTATGATGAATAACATTAATTATTAATGACAAACATATTTTGCATCTGACTAAGTTCTGCATGTGTATGTGTATGAATTTCACAATATGAGTACGCTTATTATATGTACGAGTTTCGAACGCGAGCAGGGATTCGAAACAAAAGGGGTGTTAATTGGTAAATCCTGAACCCGAGAATGTTTTGAAATAATGGCAAAAATAATTAATCCTCATTTGTTCGCTAGCCAACCACGCTAAACATGGGAAGGACATTCATTCGCACACATATAAATCTGTAAACGTAGACTGATGAAGGATGATCGGCAAATTCATTCATGTGATCGTAGTCGAGAGACAGATTGCACATGTTGGAGGTTTAATCTTATCTATCATCAATCTAAGTTGTGAGTCGAAAAGTGTTCGATCATTATTTAAATTTGATTTGGTTGGTGAAAGAACGGAGTCGTAGTGTGCGATAACCAACGCAGTTGGGGAAAGTTGGCGCGTAGAATTTATGGCACATAGATTTATTTCCGTCAACTGTCGATTTAATGTTTTAGGCAGTTTTTAGACAGTTCCGTTTTTGTAGATGTCACTTAAAACTACAGTCGCACTTCTCGCATTATCGGTGGCGTTCGCCTCGGCCAGTTGGAACCAATGGAATTTCGTCCGCCGAGGACCGTTCGTATATGCGGAGCCGGATGTAGCCAGTCAAAAATCCGAATCGTCAATGGCATTCAAATCGAAAAGTTTTAATCCCAGCCCGCTTTTCGCGTACGACAGAGGCCACAGGAACGACGACGCTAAATTGGCGATGAACTGGGATTTGGATTATTTGAGAAAATTAGATGAATACGGTCGTCGCCGAAAGAGAGCCGCCATGTGATGAAAGTCTGATGAACAAACAAAAAAAAACAGTTCGTTTTGTTGTTAACGTTGGTTGCCGTTTTTTTTCATTTTTAATGCATCGTTTTAAATGCAACAGTGTGAAAAAGTTTGAAAAACTTTTCAAACTTTTTTCCTTCTCTTTCAAGTGAATATAGATCAAAAAAGAATTTCGTCAATTTTTTTTCGATGATCGTGTTTGGAATTATTAAAATTGCGGAAAAAACAGTTTCGTTTCGCGAAATGGACCGAATGCTAATTAGCCAGAGCAGCCTATAAATAAAACGGTAATGCTTTCGAGTTAAAAAAACAAACAAAAATGCCGTAATCTGCCTAATGAAGAATTTTATTTTTAACTATGATGTACAAAGGTTTTAATTTGTGGAAAAGTTTCTTGTTAAGTTTTCATCAGTCTATTCGAATTAAAACAATGAAAGTACGCAATAGTCGACTAAAAATAATAAGTTCATATATTTGATTTTATGCGAAAGAAAACAATCAAAATTTTCAACGCGCTAAACTTAGATTTGGGATGTAACGTAAAATTTGCAAATTAACAGATTTGGTATTGTTTTTTGCACAGTTAACAGTAAGTCAGTTGACTTAACTCGTTTTTCCAACTAAGTTTTGTGCATAAACGTGCACTGGCAGGAGATCAAAAGGGCTTTGGAGAAAAAAAAACCTTGCAACGATTAAGTTTATGTTTTAACCATGTATTGTATTTCAAAAGAAAAAAATGTTTCATTTGGCAATACTTCTCGAATGCACAAACGTGCAAAATGAAATTACATGATACATTTGAACTTAAAAAAACTCCCAGAAAGTTTCTATTTAAAATATTATAATATTTACTTACTTCGATTTGTAGATGCAAACTGCGGCCAATAGTTCGCAGAAATTCTTCCAAAAGCAAACAAAACGCTCTGAAAACTTTCCATATCAGCTGAAATTCATTTTATAACAATTTGGAAATAATCGATTAATAAACACTGTAAAAAACAATACTAAAAATTATATTTTTTTAACCTGAAACACTGGTAAAAAATAAAAAACGAAATTTCGTACAATACAATAACAGAATAGTGCAATATTTGAACAAATTATGATTTAACCAACGAAGCGATTTTTGAATCATGAAGCTAATTTTTTTTAGTTACACATTTGAATGTTTGATTCGAGCACAGCACAGCTGATGAAACTGTAATTTGACAGTTTCAAATAATTTTACAACTTAATTGTTGCACCGAAGTGCTTCATAAGGTTACAATACTGGTTACAATAGTTTGCACAATAGTGCGTTAAGTTTACGTTTCAAACACATGTGAAATATTAATTTTCACTTTTATTTATTGTTAGTAAATGTATCCTGGATAATAATTAGTATGTGATTTCTTACCTGGCGACACCGACTGTCTCAACGATTGTATGCGAGTGAAAACGGCTGTCTCCGTCTCGGTGGTTGTGAAAGGTGCTACCATTGGTGAAACGCTGTACGGCTCGGGTTGAAGACGAGGTTCTGAAAATAAATGCTTGTTTGAGTATTCACTGGTTGGCCAATTACAGACTACTACAGTTGAATAGGGTTGTAGGATCCGGAACCCCGATATTGGCGGCCTCAATCACAACCATCCGAACAATTCCAAGGAACTGGACACGGTCTTCAAGGGGACAACCAAGCGTCCTCCCTACGTTGTGATAATTGTACTTTATTGTTGTGAACAAGTACCGTAGGGAGGTTACTCTTGGATGCCTTAGTGGTGGGCATAGAGTTGGTGATCTCGGAGGGCTTAGTGGTAACCGACGCACATCCCTCCTTGACTATAGTGATCTATAGTATGTAAACTATATTGGACGATAGTTCTTTACGGCTCGCTAGTTCTTAGCGCACTGTCCCTATGGGTCATGCTCGTGGTAGCATCTGTGGGCGGTGGAGAAGTCACCGACCTCTATAGTCACTAGGAGGCAGCTCAGGTAGTCTGTCTTGTTGGCTCATGAAAGGTTTGATGCTACTTACCCGACCATGTGAATCACATGATCGGCCAGTAGCGACATCGACCTAAACTGGTAATTTGCTCAGACCAGTTGGTTCTTCGTGGGGAAGCCTTGTGGCAACATTGTTTTCCTCTCGTTGCCAGTTTTCTTATAATTCCCAGTGAGCCAACGAAGCGTCCATTTATTTAAAATCGTCTTTATTTTATTATTCAAACTATATTTTGAAAATCCCGATATAGACACCCGAACAACCATGCGTCAAACTCCACCTCGATATCCGAAGGATCTGATTGTTGGTGATTTACCACCGGTCAAGACATTCATATGAAGCCCTTGTGACTGGTACATAGTTGTTGTAGCTGACCCTAAAGTGGCAGCTTGATCGTGGTATTAAATATTGTGACCTAAATTACATTTGTGATTGCTGTCTTAATTATAGTTCCCCCATTTATAGTAACCCACTAATTTCGTAGAACTCTCCATGCCCGTAGAGTCCTTGGCTTATCCAAAGGCTCTTTTTACCGTAAGTTAGGCTGAGTCAAGTAGATTTCGGAAGCGTCGCCCAGGGATCATCTCCAAAGGAGTGGTTCCCATACTTACAGGGTGGCGGCTACGACACCGGTACATCACAATGTATCTTACTTTCTTCGCGACTTATCGTGCCGGACGTTTTCGCCACTCCGTGGACATTTTCACCGACGAGCGTAAATGTCCCGTAGTGAGCTTCGGTAATCTGCGGAACCAGTATGGTATAAGTATCGCCGACGTTGGAAACTGTGACGCCCAACCCGTGGGAAATCGGTTTCCCGTTAAACAACAACGTGACTTTGGGTCGCGGGCTTCCGATCAACGTGCAATCCAATTTTACTTTGGTCGTGCGCAATGGTACATTCATATTGGGCAGCGGTCTGATGAATACCGGAGGACTGCCAGCAACTTGGAAGGAATCTTTATATTCCTTATCGGATACGGCTTCGCTGTCTGACGTTTCCAGCAAATGGCTCTGTTTGCCACGGACTCTGACTACAGATGACGAAGAAGCTTCGCCAGCTCGATTCTTGGCTACGATAGTATATGATCCGACGTGAGTGGGATACGCTTCGGGCAAAGTTAAAGTGGCTCTGTGGCCATCGAAGGTTGTCTAAATAAATCGTAACTAGTATAAGCGGACACCATTTATTACACATCGCCAATCGCATGCCTTTGTTTCTCTGCTCTCTTTCACCACCCTGTTATTGAAATACCATGTCACTTCTGGCACTGGCTGCCCAATGACCACGGTCTCCAAAACGACCTGTTCGCCAATTTCCACCGTTACATTTTGCAACGGAGTAACGATTACGGGAGCGTGAGTGCCAGGTTTCGCTAAACAAAATAAACCTCATCAACCAGATGAATGTGACCTTCGAAAGGTGCTTACGTTTCACAGTCAATTTCGCAGTGGTCGCCGCTTCGCCTGCAGGGCTCATAGCCCTGCATATGTACTGAGCGTCGTCTTCCAGAAACGTTTCCTCGATGACCAGTCGGCACGTGCCGTCGATGAATGTTGTTTCGTAGTCAGGCGTATGGTCGATGTTTTGTTCGTTTTTGTACCACGCGATGGTTGGCGTCGGTTTGCCGACTACGTGGCATTCGAGTACCGTTGTCTCGGATTCTTCGACAACCGTATTTTCTAGTTTTTTCGTGAAGACCGGTGGCTGTATCTGCGGCTTGGTCTCTGAAATATAAAACATATTTAGAAAAATTGACAAATCGTCGAAATGAGGCTCGTTACCTTTAACAGTAAGCCGAGCGCGAGTCTCGGCAGTGCCGACATCGTTGATGGCGCGACACGTGTAAATAGCAGAATCTTCAGTAAAGGTCTCTTCGATTTTCAATGTGCAGACATTGTCAACGACCGTAGTTTCATAATCGGGCATGTCCACCACTTCCAACGTATCCTTGTACCAGATGATTCTGGGCGGTGGTTGCCCGGCAACTTTGCATATCAGCTCAACTTTCGTGCCTTCTATCACTTCTTCGTCGACTAAAGTCTGAGTGAACACCGGCGCAATTCGAGACGCAGGTGGTGGTTGCTGTACTGCCGGTGGAGGCGGAGGCTGCGAAAGTTCCTGGAAAAGTACATCGCTGTGATCCGATAAAATTTTACATCAACATAGCCTGCGATGTACCTTGTATTCTTTAATTTGTATTTGCGTAGTTTCCAGCGTTTGCTTGAGACTTTGAACTTGATCGGCCACAACATGAAAGGAGTCGATGATTTCTTTGTACCTTCGCTTGTGTCGATCAACTTTGTGAACAGCATCTTCTCCTGAAATTTCATTTAATGATAATAAAAGTCAGACAACTTCCAGCCGCAGACTTACCATATAATTGTTTCGCTGCTGTTTCCAATTTGACAATTCTACTTTCTTGTTCCACTTGTTTAGGTTTGATATATGTTTCCAGCTTTTCTTGCAATTCGACGGCTTCTTTCGGACTCTTTAACTGAACAGCCTTTCGGCCGACGTTTACAATATATTCGGTGATTTCTTGCGTCCACGTTTCAGTTTCTTCGACCAACGTCCAATAAGTTGTGGCGTGCGTGAATGTTTCTTGCACTTCTTCGACATCCTTTCGAAAATCGGTCCACAGTTGTTTCAAGCGATGGGTTCGCTCTTGTAATTTTGGACTGGTGCGATAAGGGCCGCTGATGTACGTCTCCGCTGTTGTAACGACGCTGGATACTCTTTTATCAGTTTGCTAAAACAACAAAAATTCAAAACTTTCATGAGAGTTCGTTATCGCTAATGATTCTGCATTTGAAACTGAATCTTGTATCTGAACATGATTTTTAATCATGAATCCGACTCTCGAAACTATATTATAAATCCCAATCGTAAATCTAAATCAATCAAAACCCTGAACTGGATTCAGAATCGCGAATGAATCAAGAACCAGAAGCACAATTGAATCAAGAATCTGAATCAAGAATCTGAATCAAGAATCTGAATCAAGAATCTGAATCAAGAATCTGAATCAAGAAT
>JAQGBA010000449.1:0-34453 GCA_034698125.1 Prionchulus punctatus | reverse complement strand
TCTCTTTGTGCACTTATCCAAGTACAATTGCATACAAAAGTTGCACACAGGGCTTGTAAAACATGTGCATTTATCCGATATGCACTTATCAGGGTTTAGATCGTATACAATACATAGGGCAAAAGTTTGGGCATGGCGAATGTGTGCACTTATCTGGGTTGTGCACATATCCGGGTTGCACTTATCCGGGTTTTACTGTACATATATGATCAAGTTCGTTTTCATAGGTATACAGTTTGTTTATCCTGCGAGCTAGTTTTGTCCGCTAGACAGAAAATTTGTTCTTGTGCGCCTCCTTGCCGTCATTCAAGTTTGTTTTTCGAAAAACAGCGATAACGCCCGATCGATGAATGCCGAAAACTTGCGTAAATAATGAACTGGTGAATCAAGTGCAGTCACTTTGCTCGTTAGTCGTTCGGCAAGCGCGGATTTACGTTTGGATTTCACGTTTTCTCGCCCAAAATGAGTCATTCTCCGGTAGAACGTCAACCAAGCTTATCGGAGGCTATTGCCAACGCCGATAATCGATTGATTTCCTTGGATAAAAAAATCGATAAAATGGCGGCCGATTTAGTAAAATACAACGATCAAAGGAAGAAAATGCCCGATGGGCCGGCGAAGGAGGCGATTAGGCAAAAAGCCTTGAAGTATCTCGATTTTGCTCGTTAAGTCGCTGGCCAGGACGTTTAATTTGTTTCTTTTTTAGGATTTTAAAATATAAACGGACATACGAAATGGATCGCGATCATCTAACGCAACAATCGTTCATTATGGAGAAAACCAATTTAACTTTACAAACAGCGCAAAGTAAACCCCGTTGGCCAGTCATGAAATTTGCTTTTTTAGCAACTTTTCGAGTAACTTTTCGTTGTTAGACACTCAAATGACGCTAAACGCCATGAAACAAATTCAAAATCAAAATTCCAAGTTAAAAGAGGATATGAGGATCGAAGCCGAAGGCGAAGGCGAAGGCGGAATTCTTGCCGAGACGGACGAAATCCAAGAGGCTTTAAGTCGATCCTACGGAACGCCAGACGTAAACTATAGTTACAGAGAAACTTTAACTACTTTAACGGCGACTGTAGTTTCGATGTAGCGTAGTTCTAACTGTACGCGAAGTTTAATAACTAGTTGCTGTAACTATAGCTGGACCTGTAGGATGTCAACTGAGGTACGTTGATGTTGATTTTGCATCACAAATTGAAGGAATTATACCCTAATTTAATCTAATTTAATTTTTAATTCCTACTCTGCATTACCGCACTATAGTTGATCGCTACTTGTAGATCGACGAATGCGAGCTAGAAGCCGAACTGGCCGCTCTCAACGAGGAAATGGATGGCGACGAATCCTATTTGGATCAAGCTAAAAACGCCCCTCAAGTTCCTCATCATGAACTCCACGCCCATCCCAGCCACCACAGTGAACCCGGTACGAAGCAGTCATCCACGCCGACTAAAAAACTTTTCTCGCCGAGGGAGACCGCTGTTTGAATGCGCGCAACTTTGCTGGTTTTTTAATCTTTTGTACGTGTATGTACATATAGTACTCTTTTATTTTGAAATCAATAAAAAAACAAAACGAATTAAACTCTAAATCCGAATGCTAACGGATCATCTTCTTCGTACGTAAGTTCATTGCGACCTGTGTAGAAGGCTTTGCCTTTGACTTCCACTTTGACACAATATTTGTTGCACCATTTAAGTTCTTGGACTACTTTGCCTAGAAGCATTAAAAACAGCTAGCGATGAATCATCAAACATAACAACCACAAATCATCAATCATGGACAGACATCTTATCAATCGTAAACAGTGATGACTCAATCGGTGACATTGGTGACTCATCAAGCATAGTCATTGATGAATCATAATCGTAGCCAGCGATGAATCATCAATCATTGACAGTGATGAATCAACAATCATAGCCAGTGATGGTGATGAATCATCACGCGTAGCGTGTGATGAATCATGCCTCGCTGGGAGTGATCAATCGTAGCGAGTGCTGATCATCGGCAGCAGCGAGTCCTGAATTATCAATAGGGATTGATGAATCATCAACCATAGCGAGTGATAAATCGCCAATCATAGCGAGTGATGAATCATATCAATCGTCGCTAGTGATAACTCAAGAATCATTGACTGTGATGACTCATCAATCTTAGCTTTATCTTAGTCGTAAGCTGTGGACACTGATGACTCCTCAATTATAAACAATGATAGTTAGCAGGGACTTGCTTACCGCAAAACTGACTCCTGTTGACTCCGCTAATAAAAGTTATGGGCTCATTCGACTGGACCAGCCCCTTGTGATGAAGCAGCGCCATTCTTGCCGTTACCCCTGAGCCGGTAGGCGATCGATCAACCTGAACAACACTTGAAACCAATTACATCACCGTCTATTCGAACAATTAGTCCGTATTCGTACTTGACCCCCGGCAAAGATGGTTACATTGACAGTGGATCGGAATAAATTTCGCGAATGCAATTTTAAATTCGTATCATCGGTGAAAATAACGCCGTACAGAAAGCTCAACTCTTCGTGAAGCGGATGTTCGATTTTCAAAAATTCGATGATTTTTCCTGAGAAAAATCAACTGTCCTGTGAAAGTTAATTCAGGAGAAGTGCTGCATACTTTTGATTCTTGATCCAATTTCGATCATTGTATGACACGACGTCTGCCCAAAAACGATTCCAACATCCGCGGCTTGAATTATTGCATAATACGCTCCGCCGTAGGCGATGTCCATTGATAGCCATTCGCTGTCGTTTAATTGGATTTGCACATCTGAAATAATAGCGCCACCACTGATGTGCAATTGCAACTCAGTTGCAACAGTGTAACCAGTGCTCTACAACTGTCAAGCCAGCACTCCAGACCCGTTCCGGAACTGTCCAACCAGTGCTCGACAGCTCTCAATGTAGGTTAAGGATAGACGACCTGTATGACTCCCTGAAGTTGTAAACCGTGTGAAACGAATTAATAGCTCAGCTTTGAATTTTGTAGAGAACTGGTTGCCCAGTTTTAGAGCACTTGCTGACACGATCTGTAGAAGCAGCCTACTTTGATAAGCCACGTAGGCTTCTACACTGATAAACCGTGTTTCTCCCTTTTTGATTTTATCCGTATCTTTCCTGGCTACGAATGCTTGCACAATTCCGCAAGGCACTTCCAATTTAATCTCCACTTCTTCACAATCATCGTCAGTCTGTATTTTATCAGCAAAGTACCTGGCTAGTGCAATTGTAGCATGACCGCACATTGTGCTATATCCGAAATTGTGCATGAACAAAACGCTAGCGTTAACCATGTCCCGATTTACTGAAGTCATCAACAAGGCGCCGTACATTTCGCTGTGACCCCTGGGTTCCAACATTAATAGTTTTCTATAATCATCCAAATTTTCTTTCACGTAAGTCCTCATGTTCAATATGGTATCCGTTGGAATTTCCGGGTATCCATGTTCCACAATTCTCACAGGTTCGCCACCGCAATGCATTTCGCATGTGACTATTTTCATTTTATCCGTAAGAAACCCCGACTGACTGACTGACTGACTGAGAAAGAAAAATGTTGAAACGACTGGCTGATTCGCTTGAAAGTGAAAATGAGCCTTTAACTATATGTAGGAAACTAGTTTCGAAAGAAATTGATTGTGTCGTGTTTGATTTGTAGTTGTTGATGCAGAACAAACAGTTCAATAAAATGTGCGAAGTTTCTTCTACCTTGTAACGTTGTTTCCACATTCAATTCAATTGTTTGTAACTAGCAAACCTTCCTGCAACTCGCTGCAAAAGCTACAAGTGTCTACAAATGGCTGCAAAAATGGTTGTAACTCACTACAAGTGATTTACTGCAGCACGCAGTAATTGCCTGCAACTCGCTACAATTATTACAACTCGCTGCGAGAGGCTGAAAATTCGCAACAAGTGGCTGTCAACTCTACAAGTGGATGTAACTCGCTTCAATTGGCTAAAACTGGTTAAAAGTGGCTACAACTCAACCGCAAGCGACTGTCGCTACAACTCACTCAACTTTGACACGCTACAACTTGCTGCAAGTATCTGAAAATCACTAAAATTACGCATTTCATTATAAGTGGTCTGAAATACAAAAGAACTTGCAACGATTATTTATTTTATTGAAAAATTTAAACCTTTCCATTCTATAAAAGTATCCAGTTGTATAAAAATAAATTTCAATAAGGGTCATTAAAAAAACCAACAAAAAATCATAATATATAGATAAATACAAAAAGCCATTTTGTTTTTTCAATACTGAAACAAAAAAATACTTTAAAGCTATCGACACAATGAAAAACAAAAACAAAAAAACATGTAAGACACATATTAATACAAATAAAGCGTTGTCCCAAAAATCGAATCGATATCGAAAAACAGTTTTACAAAACTAGAATACAGAAATTTATTTCGACAATATACAATAAAAACAAAGAAAAGCATCATGAAAAAAAATGGAAGGTCATAAATTATTGTAACTCGAATCATTCGAACTGTACTATAAAGGCCCTGTTGTCGTCTGCTGAGATGCGTAGGAGTTGTACGTCGGACCCGGCGCGATGAACACGTCGTCTTCCAACGGCGTTTCGGCGATGGACGTCTTGATGGCCGTCATGCCTCTCGTGGGCACCAGAAGGGAGTCGCAGGGGCTTTCGGACGCCGAGCCTGCGGACTTTTTCAATACGCCCAAAGGCAGAAACGAATCCGAACATTGAGGACGGTAGGGAGGATATGCACCAGTTAGTACGCCGGTACCTTCAAAGCGAATTAAAGTTCATCATCATTTTAATTTCGTATTGTTGATAGAAGCGGCTAAACAGTGTGAGCTGTTCACAAGTACACTCTTTAATACGTGCGCTCTCAAAGCGTGCGCTTTCAACCAATGCGCTCTCAATGCTCTCAACATGTGCGGTCTAACGCGCGGGTGAGAGCACACTCTGCTTTATTGGTCATTGACACCCTGCTGATATACCAATACAATGATAGGGGCCTGTTATTACCTTTCGTCGGCATTGGTTCCGGCGGATGGATTGTATTCGAATAACTCTTTGCGCTTTCTGTACTTGTGTAGCTCACCGACATGAGGTTCTCATTGAACGAACGTAACAGAGTCGGCACCGACGCGTTTATGATGTCCGGGTCTTGGAGACAATACCCGAGACGTTCGAGAATCGTTGAAAATTTAGGCCGTTGATCGGCTACCGTGTGCCAACATTGCGTCATTATTTGGTATCTAGAAAAATAAAATGAATTTTTATCAACATGGTACATCAGTTGAAATGGTCCGAAAGTTTTACATTTGACTCGGACATGCAGTGGGCGATTCGAGTCGGCCACCGGCTGTCACCAATTGCATGACTTCTTGATTGCCTCGACCCGGGTAAGGCATGTATCCCATGGAGAATATCTCCCAAAGTAATACGCCGAATGACCATATGTCGGTCTTCGTTGTAAATATTCCGTCCAGGAAAGCCTCCGGTGGCATCCACTTGACGGGAAGCATCGCCTTGCCCCCTTTTCGATAGTAGTCAGCTCTGAAAAAGGGTTAACTTTCTACTTCATTCAATGTATAGTTGAATACCAGTCGTATTCATGCAACGACCCTGCCAACAAGCGGCAACCGGTGATCTACGAAGAACCACCGCTGGTCTTCGAGCGACTATTAGTGACTTACGAGGGACGACGAGTGGCCCTACGAGTGACAACTAGAGGTCTACCAGTGCCACCAGCGCCACAATGAGCATCGACTGACAACTCTACCTGTATATATCACGAGCCATGCCGAAATCGGCAATTTTCACAACCCGATAATCCCCTTTGGTAGTGAGCAAGCAGTTCCTGGCGGCAATATCCCTGTGGATGAAGTGGTTATCCTCCAAATATTGACAGCCTTTAACAACGTCCATGGCCATTTGCAGCAGGTCCAACATTGTCAAATGAGCTGGCGTGTGCTGAAAAGGGAAAAGTCTTACTAGAAATAACGCAAAGAGTATAGGCGAGGTATTCTTACAGGTTTTGGGCGGTTTTCTCTCAAGAAACTTTTCAAATCGCCACCGGCTAAAAGTTCCAGTACGATGAATCGAGGCATTTTCTCGAAACATACGCCGATGAACCTGACGATGTTCGGATGGTGAAACTTGCTCATGATCAGCGCCTCCATGTGAAAATCGAGTTGAGCTTGGTCAGTGGCATATTCTGGCAGCGTCTGCAACATAGATACCTCTCAGGAAAAGTTCTGTTATCAACCTACAAGTTCCGCAGTCAACTGCAACTTGCAACAAGACCTGCAATCAACTGCGAGTGTGCTACAAGTTCTGTAACCAACTGCAATTGTGATCCTAGTCCTACAGTCAACTGCAAGTGAGCAAAAAGTTCTGCAACCAATTGCACGTTTGCTACTAGTTATGCAATCAATTGCAAGTTGTATACAACCTTTTGCAATTTGAGTCTGTTAAATTTCAAAAACGAACTGCAAGTCTGCAACAAGTAACGCACACATCCTGTTTACTTTCACTGCAATTGGAAGATTATTAGATTCGTCCGCAAAATCGCACAAAACTCCTTCGTATACTTCGCCGAAGGCTCCCTGACCCAAAGCCCTGAAAAAAGAGGAAATGGACTGCACTGTAAATAGTTACTGTACAATTTTTGTCCAGACTGTACTTTATCAATGTAACGCAAGTTCTAGGTATTTCTTTCAAATCCTGCAACGGGCACGTCAATTCGTTGCCGTTGAACATTTCGTAATTCGGATTGTACTCCGTATGAAAATGCTGTCCGGGAAACTGCCTCATTGCTGTGTTGTTGCTATTTGCACTCTGCTTGTATTGGCCCTCGTTTCGTTTTCTAGCGCACTTGAATCGATAGACTGTACAAAAATTAGTTCGCTAGCGTAGGAATACAGCTCCGACAGGAAGCGGCTGCTCTTACCAACATAGATGACAATGAATGAGACGCACGCGACAATGATTCCAACGCAAATGGCTATGGCCATAAGATAGTCGTTTTCTGTGAAATTTCGTTTCGTTGTGGTTGTAGATGTTGTCGTAGAGTGGCTGGCAGCGGTACTAATACCGACGATAGCAATTTCTATGAACAAAGACATATATAGATTTGGACACGGTTTGGAATATGGATACGGATATGGTATCGATATGGATAAAGATACGAATATGAATATGGATATAAATTATCACATGATAAAGGATATCTCTAAGGATATGGGTCAGGATTTGCATATGGATGAGGATCGAGACAAAGATAGGGATAAAGATAAGAAGATGGGAAGGGTGACAATGATATGGATAAACATATGGATTTGGGTATGGATTCAGATATGGATTTGGATATAGATATAGATATAGAGAAAAATAGATTTGAATGTGGACAATTATAATGATACGGATATCCTAGAAGTCACAAACCTGGACATTTGCCGTCGGTGCCACTCACCAACGTTCCATCGGGGCATAGGCATACTTGCAGGTTATTTGCGAAATGGCACAAGCTCGGCGCCGGGCAGGACTTAAGGCAAGGATATATCAACACATTGCCAGCACCGCGGTTATAGTTTGGACGGTAGATTGCAGACTCGGCTATACTGTACGACCATCCGCCGGAGCCGTGAGACACATTTCCACCATCGCCTCCTGAAGTTAATTGCTGCGGCGGTGGTAGCTGCTGTGTAGGGTAATGGTAATGGACATACCTGCATAGCCGCCTCCACCCCCGCCGCCGGGTCCGCAAGATGCACCGCCTCCTCCGAAGCCCCCGTCAAATTTCCACACGTGGTCCGCGCCGCACGTACCACCTTTGGGACCGATGATGAAAGCTCGACCTTCGGACACGTAGACAGGCGTAGTGTCCATTTTAAGGTGCGTAGCTCCTCCACCGCCACCTGAAAAACACGTTGGCTCGGCAAAAGCTGTGAAACCGGCGATCGAGACCTTCGGTAGATGATTTTACCCGAAATAGTGCCGGTTCCTTGCACCATAGTCTGCCCTTGGTGGGACTGTTTGACGAAGCTGTACCCGTTGCCTCCGGCTGGGTCATCACTACCTCCGGAGAACAGTCCACCGCCACCGCCGGCAGCGAGAAGATACGTTAACTTATTTGTCTCGTTAACCTTTTAACAGTAACGATTCAATTATTCACTAAAAAGAGAACTCCTGCTGGTCGGTTACCTGGACGACGAACGTGCCACCACCGCCGCCTGCTGCTGGAAGATCGCTGACTTTTATTTCGTTGAAGTTTATCGGTTTATCCGAGCATAGCGAAGATAATATACGGATTTGCTGAAAGAGAACGTACAGTACTTTGGTCAGAATTCCAAGATAACCATGGACAGTGATAGCTCCCGCAGGGCAAATTCCTGCTGCTTACTCACCGGAGCATTGTATCGACCGGCATAAATGTCTTCTTTGTAATTGTTGCAGGGACTTTGACCCCGTTGACCAACGGCTATCCATAATACGTCATTCTTGGTCAAATTTACAACCGCGTCTACCTGAGCACCAAAGTTTTCCACTCTACTCTCGTCCATCACCGGCACCCTACCGCCAGCCGCTCCACTGGCTACGATTCTGTAATAAATGATTGCTCGGTTGCGGTGGGTCGGGTCGCGACAAGGGAGCATTTATCACCTGTATTCACCGGATCTAGGCACTATCCAATTCTGAACGGTTCTCAAATGGTCACCTTGTTCGACGACTTTGACCTTCAACGAGCTGGTATTGTAGGCGGAATCGCATTTAGCCTGGTTAGGGCCCCACGCCCCTTCGACACCGCAAGTTGTGAAGTTGTACACGTAAGCCACTCTGGGTTCGCGAATGGTATCATCTAGCGCGGAACAAGCGGTAATTCATGATATGCGGAATGGCCGTAGGTTTACATGGAAATACCTTGTATGAAACATTGCGGGGTCATTGCAAAGTCATCCAAGCCGATATTGCCGTGGAAGATTGCCATTCTAACAGCGATGAACTGAAGATAGTAGCTGAAACGAGTCCGACCATTGATCCGTGAAACACACACATGCTCATCTATAGTTGATCAGTCTCACTCAGTTTCCTGATAAGGTATATGAACTGACACTCTCTGCCAGTGAAAGTCGAATCTTTCAGATGCCGCAGGCATGCTTTGATCTTCTTGCCATATGGACTTCCTCGGTCTGCCGTCAGCCGGAAGTATCCACAACGACAAACTATGCCAATGGCGGCCGAAATGATGGTAGAAGAAACGCATCTAAAAATACGAACCTACGGCTAACGCCCTTTTTGAGGATATACAAGCATCATTCAGTCACTTTGCATTGCTTAGACAGGACGGAGCTTTCATTGCTGAGGATTCGAGCCATTGCGGGAAACTTCGGACTGCTCGTGAAGTATGCTCGGTGCACAGATTCGCTCGTACCTTGTTCGGCGTACATGAAGTGACCTAATATGATAATGGCGGGCGAGATGAATCGAGAATCGTGATTCAGGATAAAAATCAAACATCTTTCGTACCAGATACATTTTGGTACGTGTGATCATCAGCGAACTGCACTCGTCCAAGTTCCTGTTCTAACACATGCTTGTAGGTACCGTTGACTCTCATCCATCGAAATTCTGGCGAATCAGATGTATTAATCCATCCACACATACCATCTTCGAATGTGCATCGAGCTCCGAATGGAACTTGAGCTGTAAAAGTTAATCAACCAACTAATTAAGCCATCACCATCCATATCCTAGCACAAATCGATACCATTCTCCATACCAGTACTTATCTTGATCTTGCCTAATCTAATCCTAATCTGATCCTGATCTTACCCTTATCTTATACTTACTTCTTCACCATGTTATCTTTGTTTATTCTTATCTTATCCTTATCCTTATCCTTATCCTTATCCTTTTCTTATCCTTACCTTATCCTTTTCTTATCCGTATCCTTATCCTTTTCTTATCCTTATCCTTATCCTTATCCTTATCCTTATCCTTATCCTTATCTTATCCTTATCCTTATCCTTATCCTTATCCTTATCATATCCTTATCATCTCATTATCATGCCATTATCATATCCATATCATATCCTTATCATATTCTTCTGTTATCCTTACCTTATAATTATCTTTTCACAATCCTATCCTTATCTTAACCTCTTATCTTATCCTATCTTACCTTTATCTATCCTTATCTTATCTTAATCTTACCCTTATCTTATCCTTATCGTTTCCTTGTCATACCATATTTATCAAGACCTTATCTTTATGATTATATTAATGGCACAACAATCATCATCATTATCATTATTATCCATTAACTTATCACTATCATACTCATTAATATTATCACTATCATTATATCTTACTGCAATTATGCAAAGTAGGATCTTCATCTTCTCCCCCGTAGCAGTCGGATGTCATGTCGCACAGTTGATCCCATTCAATGCAGACTTTGTTCAAATGGCACCGATACTTTTCCGTTCGATTACTCAGACACGTATCCGGATGGTAGGTTTCTTCTATAAATTTCAACTAGCCGTGAAAAAAGTTATTTTGTTATCACTATCTCATATCAGTCTACCTTCGCAGTCGACCAACGTGACGTTATCAATCATACAGTCGGCCGAATAGTTGAACGGTGAACTTTGACCCCTCAGGTTATTTAGCCATACTTCCAACCGTATTCGCATTGGTTTCGGTATTTGACCAATGTTTACAACTTCCTCGGTCCATCTAAACATAATTTATTACTTTGGATGGAAAAAAAATTTTCATTGCATAATCGTGAAAGAGTTTCAATTGCGATACGTTAATTTTTTTCCGCGCTGTTGATGCTTCATAAAAATGTATTTATGAGAAAGTTTCCGGGTGATAAATCGGTATTTGAATGATAATTGGGGGTACTCAAAACTTTTCTCAACTGCGCAATATTCGTTTATGAAACTCTCAGAAAAAAAAACTGAAACCGAATTTTACGAGTTAAAACTTTCCTGCGTTGAAAAAAAAGTTGAATCGTTTTTGCGACCGAATAGTTTTATCGAAAGACGCGATTCATCAACGAGAGTGCGGTCAAAGGAACCGCTAACCGAGTAGATGTATCTCGACGGTCAATGAGAATATTTTCTTCCGAACGACACTCTCGGGTATGTCGAGGATTATTCGAAACACTCAAAGTCAAATTACGACAGTATTGATTGTACTTCGAACGTAATTTATACGCAAGAAAGACAATTATTTTGTTTCAAAATGGGTTTTGGTGTTTGTTTTCATGGTTTGAGCATTCAGTGGTTGCCCGTTGAGCAGATGCTTATTGAATGGGTGCACATTGACCAGATGCTGTTGATTGCTGGAAGCGCCTGGTTCGCAATGACCAAGTTCTCATTGACCTAGTGCGTATCGACCTAGTGATCGTTGAACTATATGAATTGATCTTGTGCGCATTGACTTAGTATGCAATGACATGGTGCTAGTACGCATTGACCTTGTGCTCATTAACATAGTGCTCACTGATCGAGCAACCCTCGACCTATTGGTCATTGACTAGTGCTAATTGACTTAGTGCTCATTTACCGAGCATGCACTGACCTTGTGCTCGTTGACCTAGTGCGCATTGATCTGGTGTGCATCTACTTAGTGCTCATGACTGGGTGCGCATAGACCTAGTACTAATTAACTAGTACTAATCGACTTAGTGCTCATTGACCGAGCATGTGTTGACCTAGTGCTCATCGACATAGTGCTGAGAAGGTGCGCATCGACCTGATACACATTAATTTAATGTGCACTGACCTAGTGCATATGAGCCGAGGCCCCTTTGACCTTGTCAGCATTGACATAGTGCACATGACTGGGTGCGCATTGACCTGAGTCATGGTTGACTGGATGTGCGTTGAACATCGCACGAAACGTTACACACTCTCAACTGAACGACTACGTGCTTCATCTTTTTAAAATCAGAAAAAATATGTTTTAAAAGAAATTTATCATCGCAATAAAACTTTTATATTTTTTTCTCATCCGATCAATTGCGTTTTCAGCGTAAACACTTCGAACCACAGTCGAGATGATGTTTTTGAGAAAACAACTTTTATATTATCCCGTATTAACAAAAATCGACACTCAGACGCAACCGGAAGTAAGTTTCGCGAGGTGGTTGGAAAAAATATTTTATAGTATTTTCGACTGCCTCCGCCGTGACATGCTAAAGCGAACAGCGAGTGATCGAACGGAACGCGACGCGTTACATAACGACGAGTTAAAAAGAAAACTTTCGAAAACTTTTTAAAACGAAACAAAAGCTGAACAACTGTTTCCTGCGGCTGGTGCCGAGAAAGCAACATAATTTTTTTTCGTACGGGTTCCGAGCCCGGTTATAACGAAGCATACATCACTGGACATTTGTCGCGACTATCCGCCTTTCGGTTTTCATACTCGAGGGTTTTTGTCGGTCAGTCCCGATTCGAAAGAAAACCCTACGCGAAATTACTATGAGATGATAGCTCGCTAGACATTTTTCTTATTCATCCGAACGTAGGTTATAACGTAAGCAGCCAGTGAATTAACTATCGTCACTTACTTCGATACCATCCCGGTCTTCGTGTGAAACGTTCTCATTTGCACCGGGGGTACTGTGGCATTGGTGATCCGATCCGGTAAATTCTCCAATAAGATTATCAGTTCGGTCTTCGGCATACCATGGAGCCGGTAAAGAAATTTCAACTTGCAATGTTCGCCTGTGTACTGATAGTAGGGGCTGACGATCTTGGCCATTATCTCTTCGTCCTTATCAGTGCCGAAATAGGCGTAGTGACCTGAAATGAAAAAGTGACCGAATCAGACGTTATTCGTACTGAAACGCGTGCTAAGAAGTGCCGAAAAAAGTAAAAAGTCGATACGTCTTGCAAAAGTGAGAAATAAAATTTCAACCACTGGAAGCCATCAAATCACATTTGCTTGCTTATCATATCAGTAAGCGAGAAAGAAATTAAAAAATAGCAAGGCGTGAAAAAGAGAGAAACACCGCTCTCCGTGCAAAAAAGTGATCAGCAATTTATCTCATCGAATCCAAATTCAGTTTCACTCACTCGGATTGTCTAAATGGTGATCGACTGAAAAAAATTGAATATTATCCCAACAGTCAGTTAATCGAGCAAGATTCCAGTCTCCATATTGGTAGCGTGGGGCAAAAATGAGCAATTACTCCTTACCGGATTTGCCGCCTTTCTCCTTTCCGGATATCACGCGAAATCCTCCGTTCTTCGTCGACGGATCGAAATCCCACGTACAGTTCGATTCGAAATCGCATTGCAGACCTGCGTGCGAATTGAAAACCAATAATAATAATGTTACAAATAAAATATACGCAGTGGTCATTTTCTTGCGTTTCATAATTTTTGCTCGTTTCACCGGTTGTCTGGACCGAAAAATAATCTTCCCTCAGCACCGCGAGAATGAGATGATAAATATATTGTAAATGTTTATAATTTTATGACGAATTCTTCGTTGATCGCAGAGAAGAAATTTTTACCCGTTAAATTTATACAACAAATTCGTAGATTTTCGCAGTTCGCGAAAGGATAATAAATATGAATAAGTACCAGGTAAATCAATGCTTGCGAAAAGCTTTTAAAAATTTGGCTAGTGAAAAAAACAGAACGAAAAATTCCGTTAAGTTTGTAATTCGGAGACCGACCGTTCGCCGAGACCCCGCAATCGAAGAATGATCAGTGAACGGTATAACCGAAGAGCGATCAGTGAAAAAAAACTGGCGGTAATCAGTGAAATAAATAAATATTTATAAAATCCACGAACCGACCGCTCGCCACGGCCTCCAGGAGTAAGACTGAAATACGTCGCGAACGTCTATCGATCGGGCGAAAATAATGATCGACTGTTTTCCGGTACGGTCCAAAAATGACATTGGGGTTTCTCGATTACGAGCTGTTCGGCTATGGCCCTCTCGCGAGAGCCGAAGGTTCCGAGGAGAAGATCAAGAAGAGTACTAGAAGAAGAACTATAGAAGTAGAGAAGTTGCTGGAAAGAGAGTTGAATCGAACTTGGTACGAGCTGCAAGCTAGTCGACTTTTGAACGATGTGCTAATCGCAAATTGCGCCCTTTCGTCTCCGCCGACGTCGCATAAACAATCTATCCGAAATGAAAAAGTCGAGGGTAAAAACCTCCGGGTAGCTAGCTAGCGAGCATGCCGTTCACGAAATGAATCTTAAACGCGACTCTTTCCAAAACTCGCGGCAGCTGACGTGAAGCGGTCAAAAAGGCTGCAACTGTTGCTCTCGAGAGGTCCGACGTTTCAGGTGCCCCTGCGAATCAACAACACAGCCGAGAGAAACAAACGGTCGAAGAATTTTTCGTAAAGCTTCAAAAATAAGCAAATTCAAAACAATAGGCGAAGAAATCCAGTTCCGCAAGCTAACGTAGAGTTCACTCGCCAAAATTAGCCGGTGGCCAATATCACTCGGTAAATTAGCCGGTGGCCAAATCACCCGCTAAAATCAGCCGGTACGCTAACATTAGCCGAACGGGTGCATGGGCTCGTAAAAATTTTTATGAAGTCTAGCGGGCAGGAGATAAGATAAAAATTTATGCTAGATAATGAACAGCTTCGTTTCTAGGTGTCGAACGCCGAAGAAAAAAAAATACCCGTAGGCTTCGTGTTTCGAATAAAATACATATAATTAGACGGTGACTGAGAACGAAGAACCAGTCGAAAAAATGTTTCACATGGTGAAAATTTTTTTGCAAACGGCCAATGGCTCAGTAATTAAAAATAAAAACTGTTGAATTGATGTTTCATTAATTAAGCTTAAGCCGGCACTCTCTCTCGCTGAGCAAGCGATTAAAAATTGTCGGACCGAGGAACGGAGGAAAATGCTGCCGACGCGTAGTAAAAAAATTTTTTTTCCAACCTCTCCAAGAATGTTCTTCGATCAGCGAGCGAACTAGAAGCGTGAGCAAAAAAACATTTTTTTTATTTGATAGTGCAATTTTTCACCGAAAAGAAAGTCGACTCGCCTAATACGCCGAACCAGCTGCTAGCCGGCTATTAGATTTCGTTTTAGGAGGTTCATGAGGAGAGTGAGGAATTTTTTTCTGTCGACGGCTCCTCGCCATTTTCGGGGCTATGCCAGTAAAAGAGCCATGAAAGGATTTTCTTCGATTGCACCCGGTGCTAGCTACGCGGTTAGCGAACACTGGCTTAACACGCATCCGTCACTTTTCCTCACCGAACTCCGGATGAAAACCTGCAGGAGTCTGCAGGATATTGCTTCGCCTTGGATCTCATACTCTGAACTAGAGTTCTCTGTTCAATTTGGATGGGGGTCCATAAAAATGGAAAATTGCCCGTTCGGGCGGTAGACTGAGAGTTAGACGGTACGCAATTGAGAAATTGAAAAAAAGGGATCTCCGGGGATTATTCAATAAAAAAAATTGCGAAATCAATGACGATTAAGATTAGCACTTTTTCCAATTCATTGGAAAGCCGCAAACATTTCAAAGAAATTAAAAATAACACGCTGGCTTCATCAGTTAAATGCATTTTTCGTTATTATCCATTGAACTTCAGTTCTACCGAGGCTGTAGCTGATCATGAACTATAGTTGTCGGTGGACTATAGTTGACATTAGACTATAGCTAACATTGTACTACAGTTGACATCTATTTGAATTAATATTATTTTTGAAAATATTTTCTCATCCACTGAAAGCGTTTATCAACCTGGAGAAATAATGTTTTAATATTTTAATTTTTTTAGGAACAAAAACTATTGTTGTGTTAATAGCGTTTGAAATGGAACAAATATTTTGCCCTCAACGCGTGTGGCCAGTGAAGAAATTTTGTTTATTTGAATAACTTTAGAAATATATGTCCGATACTTTTACATCTCGAACGATATAAATAGATTTAAATCTAGGCGAGAAATTTGTTTTTCCTTGTAGGTTTCCCTACCTTTTGTCGAATTAACCAGGAAATATTTGAACCCACTTCATTAGGCAGCCTGAGTGTCAGCCCGAGGGAGGTACGAGGATATTGATAAGCAGGTGGTGCTTTATGAAATCCATTGTATTGCAATTCAAAACAAGTTTTTTAAAAATTGTTCATCAATAATGAGAATTTGAATTCTTTTTCCGTAGAGTTTATGTTTTACCAATTGGCGCTGATTTGCATTAATTTTTAAAAATTTTCGCCCTCTCTGATTACTGATCAAGCAATTGTTGCTACTGAACAATTGAACTATAGTTCATACGAACCATTTGGATATTGCTGTAATTGATGTTGCGCAATAGCTGTTAAGACTATCGTGAACATTGAACTATAGTTGCTACTGAACTATAGTCTCTATTGGCCTACAGTTGATGTTGTTTTATAGTTGACAAACTACTATAGTTGCTTTAGGATAACTGTAGATTGAAGTTCAATATTTTTTTAACTTGTAAAATGAATGATAACTTCTTCTCAATAAAAACAATTTAAAGATTAAAATAAATAAATTTCTTACCACATTGGGCGCTGCAAAATGAATGTAATCGGCATATATTAAATCCGTTGCATTTGTGTGAGCATTTGTCTAGAAAAAACATGATGTTTTCCGAGATATAAAAATTTGGACATTTTGTTTTCAGCGGCCATAGTTGTTCATCGACTTTGGTTATTCATTGACTACAGTTTTACATTAACTATAGTTGTCCATTGACTATATTTGTTCATTAACTCTCCGGTTGTTCAATAACCATAGTTATCCATTAACTATAGTTATCCAGTGACTATATTGTCCACTGATAAAAGTTGTCCATTCACAAATGTTGGTCATTGGCTATAATTGCCCATTTACTGCAGTTATCCATTGACTATAGTTGTCTAGTAATTATATTTGTCCATTAGACTATAGTTGTCCATTAACTATGGATGTCTGTTAACTATCGTTGTATATTTGACTACAGTTGTCCAATGACTATAATTATCCAGTGACTATGGATTTTGTTGAATATAATTGATCGTTGACAATAGTTCTTCTGTGAGCATACAGTAGTTGTCCGTTGACTATAGTAGTTATCCATTGGATACAGTTGTCCACTCATTACAGCTTCCATTAATTATAGTTGTCCATTGATTATAGTTGTCCATTAACATTGTTGTCTAAGGACTATAGTAGTTGTTCATCGGCTATAATTGTTCATTGACTATAGTTGCTCGTTGACTACAGTTGTACAGCAGCTATAGTTGTTCAATGACTATAGCACAAACCTGAAACAATGGAAACTTTTAACGCAACATCGACTCTTAGCCAGTCAACATTTTGTTCTTGAGCATTGAATATCGTGACGAAACTAATCGACTTCGACGGCGGACGATTTCGCCATTGGTAGCCGACATCCGGCAGGATAGCGGAAAATAGGGATGTCGCATTTGATGAGCAAGTAACGAAGTGTTCTTTGTTTATAACAATTTTCTGAGATTGGCACGACAGCCCCTGGCTGTCCTCTGAATTCGATTTCTGAGTCAAATACGAGCAAAAATCGATGTTGAAATAATTTTTAGCCAGTGAACTATAGTTCATCGCCGAGCACGGTATAAGCAGTCTGACCTTCAACGTGGACCATTCCTCGAGACTGTCTACGGTAGTTCGTTGACACGGAAATACGAAGTCGTGAAATTTCGTGAAATCGAATTCGTAACTGGGCAAATTTGCATATTCCTCGGATGTGGAACTATTTCTTCGAATTTTCCCACTGATCGTCGAATGAAATTCGACGAAATCGCTGTAATCGATTTTGCTGGCCAGCACAGTGACCGAAGTTGTGACGCGGCTGTGCCTCGCGAAAAATCCCATCATCAATAATATTTTGATCATGATGTATCTGAAATCAATCTGGAACTGAAGAAGCATCGAAGTCAGTTGCAAAATTTTTTTTTTTCATTCTCAACGAGTCTGTTTCGAACGAGTTAATTATGTGAAACATGTAAGTTGTAGATTGGAGAAAAAAATTATTAAATCGTTTCATTCAGAAAAACAAATGAAGCATGAGTTTGCTCGTTGTGCGGTTGGCAATTACGTAAAAGTTGATTATAAAAAGTTATGTTCCGTCCGAAAACAGAATCGTAACTATGACGTCATTGGCCAACTATAGTCTCTATAGTTCATAAAATCTTTCGGACTATAGCTTGCTATACCTGATTGTAATGACGTAAATTTTTGCTTGCGTGAGTGTAAAAAGAGTCTGAGCAGTAAAAAGGTTTTTTCTCACTGGCTAAATAAATTAGAAAACATAAAAATGATGTTATAAAATGGGACCATACACTTAATTTGATTGAAAATTATCCAATCGGGTAAAAACTTAGTTTTACAGTATGACGAGTTAAGGGAATGGTCCAGAACGGTCATTCTAGTTGCTGGTGGACTATAGTTTCAATTGCACTATAGAAACCGTATGAATCGAGAAACCTTCGCAGACTTGAAATTATAGAAGCTACAAAAATATTTGTTAATTAACTGGACAAGATGATATTAATGACGAAAACACATAGAAATGTAACACGTATTTTGTTTTCTAACGTTCAAATCGAGCAAAAACTGAAAATAGAAATATTCTTACGTCAATTTCAAATGAATCTATAACCGTCGCATGGAACTATAGTTGACAATTACAATTAATGAAATTGTACTAATAAAGGTGTTTCAAACACCGCGACCTAATTTGCAAAATCGAAAACACTAATGAGACGGAAAAACAAAAAAATCGTTCATCTATAAAGAAAAAATGCGAAATACACAATCTACAATCTACAAATTAAAACATACTTGTTGGCTCAATTTTCAATTCAACTATAGGCCTCATTCATTCAACTACAGTCCGCGTGAACTATCGTCTACTATGATTAAGGCTAAAACATAAAATTTTCAGCTCTTTTTGTTAATTTTTTCAAACAAAAATAACTTACATTTAATTTGTTTTAAGAATAGACAATATAAACTTCTTCTCATTTCAACTATAGTGTCAACTATAGTATCGTGCAAGGCCTAGCTTCGAATCTCCGGGCGTCCCTAGATGGGCCCCAGCCCGTTACAAATAAGGGTAATGAAATAAGTATCGACAAAAGGCTGAAGGTCTTAGGAGAAGTTTGTTAGCAATTCCTACAATATTACCGCACACGGAACGCGTATTCGAATGAGTAGCGATTGAAGAAAAAAAGTCGGAACTAATCACGGGTGTGGTCTTTGGCAGAGTTCGAAGCTCGCGGCCATATACATTGGACGATTGATTGAAACGCGGATTGGAGAAAGAAAAAGTGGAAAAGAAGAAGAAGAAGAAGAAGAAGAAGAAGAAGAAGAAGAAGAGGAGGGAAAAAGCAGCTAGCGACTTCATTTCAATAATTTCAACTCGCATTAGAATCAGAAATCAAAGTTTAATGTCAAGTCGAGCGGAAATTGACGAAACAAATTTGGCTGTCGGTGGTCAGTGGTGGAGATCATTATCCGGTTCACTAGATAAAGATCAGGATAAAGAATACTATAAAGATAAAGAAAGTGTGATTCTTTACGCACATCAGAATAAAGCAACATATTTGATGTATTTGACTCTAATTACTTATTAGTATAGCCAGGTTAGATACAACGCACGTTACATGATAGACAGATTTGAGGAGATGCTGGGATTCGAACTTGTGGCTTATACCATTGGACTATCAAAGGATCGACAGTACTTGTCAATAACTGCCTACAACTTGGTAGGGCACAGTAGTAGGGGAGCTTTTATGCTTCAACACTATATATCTTATAAGGTAGATTGCATCGGTTCTGGATATACTACTGACTATGTCTATGTCTCCATCTCCATCACCATCTCTGTCTCCGTCTCCGTCTCCGTCTCCATCTCAATCTTCGTCTGTGTCTCCGTCTGTTTCTGTTTCTGTGTCTCCATCTCCATTTTCGCCTGCCTCCAACTACAGCTGCGTCTGCGTCTGTGTCTCTGTCTCCGCCTACATCTCGCATCTTGATTCCTCAACATTTTCACATCAACCTCGAAATCGACATCAGCATTCAATCAAAACTTCAAAAGAGACATCAGTCTGCTTCTACTTGAACTTCGACTCGAACTTCAACTTCAGTTTAGACGTCGACTTATTCTTAGATAAAGTGAACAACTTTACCTCTGCTTCTTTTCAGGCAACTATATAAAACGATAGCTGGAATTTTCTCGTTCCCTACGTGGAAGTTCATTCCGATCTCCGAACGTAACAATTATGTGTATCCGATCCATCCACTGATCGACACTTCTGTCGGAAGTTTTTTGCCGCAATAAAAAAAAAAGAAATAGGAAAAACATAAAAATTTAATTTGCGGCCTAGAAAAATAAATGCAATAAAATAATGCGAAATGACCGCAACTGCGCTTTCGTTCAGTTAACGAGCAGCCGCAGTAAAAGAATGGAAAAACGCAAATGTAATCAACGAAGAAAAAAAATCTTTTTCCATATTTCGCATAACGAACGGCTGCGTCGAAGCGTAAAAGAAAAATTCGAAAGAACAATCGACGATAAAAGTGCTGCGATGAGATATTTTCCGAGCTGATACGTCACTGGCTCTATGAGTAAAAGCGCAATAAAACGCTTCGACCTCAGCGCGATACCTTCCCGAAATCAGTCTGTAGTTTTAATTAATTCATAAAAATGAAAGCCCCGCAGGGTTTTTTCCTGCATAAATCCATTTTAATGACGCAACGCGAAGGAAATCCCAAAAATGGCGCGAGCGATTAATTGAAATTGCCGAACGTCGCGCGCAATGTTTCAAATTTCGCGCTATTTAAAATTAAGCCGCTATGAACCTGCGAAAGGCAAGTTTTATTCGCTCCCACCCACATTCAAATCGGAAAATTTGACAGATAAGGAAATTTGACTGATAAAGCGTACGCTTTTATTGCTAATCCAGTCGAAAAATTTGCTTTTAACAAAAACAATAATGGACGCCAAGATTGTTGACAAACCAAATTTTTGGTCCTTCCGCTCAGTTAGATTCAGATTGACCTTACTATGCGGATTCACACTCTTGGGCAATGCGATGATGAGGACTTGCATGGGCATCGCCATGGTGTGTATGGTCAACTCGACCAGTACCATTAACACTTCGACATCGACCGGAATCACCGACTATAATCTTACTTGCGTGTACGGTGGCCAGAGCCAGAAGAGCAGTTACAAGGTGAACTGTAGAATTATTTTGGCACACGAGCATCATGGTATCGATTTCAGGGAACATTTTTATGGGGTAGTTACGAACAAGGTTTGATATTTTCTTCGTTGATGTTTGGAGTCGTGGTGGGTTCGCTGCCTGCTGGATGGTTGGCTGATAGATACAATTCGAAGTTGCTGGTCAGTGCAGCAATGGGTGTACTAACCATGGGCACGTTCCTAATGCCGCTGTGCGCTACGTACGGAGGGTATTTGGCGGTAGCCGCCGTGAGGTTCCTAATGGGACTATTTGGCCAAGTACGCGAATGGCGAAGCGGAAGAAAGGAAAGAGACGAAAGAAATAAGTTTGTTTTTTAGGCTTTCGTAATACCATCTATGAGTGCGATAACTGCGAGATGGACACCGCCTGTAGAAAGAAGTAGTGTAGTTGCGATAAAATCTTCAGGCAAGTAGCATTCGCACTGACTTCGAGTTCGATACCAATGCCGAATCGGAGGTGAATTGCATGACCCCGACTTTGGCTACGTTTCCAACTTCGACGCGATTCTTACGAGGGAAGGTTTTGAGGTGATAGTCGCAGAATCAGATGAGACATAGCTTAAAAGAAAGGCCATAAGCTACTGATTCTTGTGATAGTATACATTTTTCCCAGTGGGCCCTGAGTGACCAGTAAATGACCAAAGAAAGAGTAATTCTCCCTTTAACAACTTTTTAAAATACATACAAAGAAAAAGCTCAACTGGCGTAGTGGGCCAGAGCATAGCTATTTTGCAAAAGATCGCGCGATCGAGCCCGTCTGGGTCCTTTTGTTTTTGCTGTGTGTTATGCAAATTTATAACGCAAGTACAATTTAGCTAATTTTGAAATAAGTATTGTCTATAATGCGATTGTAAAAATATCTAAAAAGATAAGAATTATAAATAATTAATTTATTAAATGTTGTAAAATTATTGTTGTTAAAGGGAGAATTACTCTTCCTTTGGTCATTTACTGGTCACTCAGGGCCCACTGGAAAAAATGTATACTATCACAAGAATCAGTAGCTTATGGCCTTTCTTTTAAGCTATGTCTCATCTGATTCTGCGACTATCACCTCAAAACCTTCCCTCGTTACTACAACTACCGCAACTCTGAATTTGAATTCAACTGATCTATTCTGACGTTGACTTTGACTTTGAGATTGAGACTCCTACTTCAACGCATCAACTTTGACACTACGACTTCAAAATGTCAACTTTGTTCTTTCGGCATGGACGCTCCTAGTTCGAGACCATGGCTGTGATACTTCAACTCCGTCACATCGACTGATGCTTCGACTTTGACACTGCGATTTCTAAACTTCAACTTGATCACTTTGACTTCAACTCATTGACTTAACACTTTGGCTTCATCGCTTTGACATTGACAATTCGATTTCAAGACTTGGATGTCGCACTTCGACTTCATCACGTTGAATCTGACACTTTTACTTCGATTTCAAACTTCAACTTGATCACTTCGACTTCATCCCTTTGAGTCTGACGCTTTGTCTTAGACACTTATGCTTTAATATTTTAACTTCAACACTTCGACATTGACACTTCGACTTTGAGGTGTCGACTTACTAGGATGGTGAATTCAACTTAAACAGTGACTTTGAACTGTTTTTTTTCAGGTCCACAAATTGCGACCATCATCGGTATACCACTAAATGCGCTACTGTGCTCGTGGTCCAGCTTTTGGGGCGGCTGGCCGCTCATATTTTACTTCAACGGTGTTGTCCATTGACTATAAACGTCTTATTTACTATTATCGTTATCGTTCCAAAAGTTTAGGATTGATCGGACTTCTCGTAACTATTCTTTGGATATTCTTCGCTAATAATCGACCAGAAACGACCAAATCTATATCCGCGAGCGAAAAGCTGTACATAGTCAAATCTTTAGAGGACCAAAATATACGACAGCACAAAGTAAAACAAGTTTAAAAATTACTTCAAAGATGCAGTATTGCTTTGAGGAAATATTTCAATGAATTACTTCCACAAATTACTTCAATGAATTACTTCCACAAATTACTTCAATGGAATTACTTCTGTATTACTTTATTGACTTACTTCTGTATTACTTTATTGACTTACTTCAATGAATTATTTAATGAATTACTTCAATAAGTTACTTCAATGGATTACTTCAATCATGCAGTATTTAATCGTTTTAGGGTGCCGTTAAGCGAATTCCGTGGTTGAAAATGATTACATCGCCAGCGATGCTCACTTGCATCTTGAGTAACTTCACCATCGGCGTATTCTTCGTAATCATGATGTCGTACGCTCCAACTTACTTCAAATTGGTTCTCGGTTTGAATCTTAAAGCAGTAACTACGTCGCAACTATAGCGAGTCCGGATCGAGATTCGGAATCATATCTTGTTTTAGAATGGTGCTCTCAACGCTTTGCCATATATATGTCTCCTTACCGCAACGTACGTGTTCGGCTTCACAGCCGATATGCTGAGAAAGAAGACTACGCTGTCGCCAACGTTCATATGCAAAATGTTTGTATCCTGCGGTAAATTTTGCTCGTTAACTCTTCCGGAATGCGCTACTGAAACACGAATAATCCATGTTTTAGGAAGTTTGATCGCAGCCATCAGCGTCATCGGATTTTCGTTCATGGACTGTACGGAGGCCGGCTTCGCTGTCGCTTTCCTTTGTGTCGCTTACGTCATGTACGCTGGTATTCTCTGCGCGTATCTAACGAGCGTGGCTTCCATAGCGCCGTGTTTCGTCGGGATGGTTCATTCGATGTGCCGATTCGTCGGATTCTTCGGTGACTCATTCACACCGTTCGTAGTTGCAGCAATAACAAAAGAGGTACGCGGAAGATGAAGTAAACAAGAACTCTTGCGACTTCTATTTTAGGGTACAGTTCAATCGTGGAAGAACATATTCTACCTGGCGGCGGGGACAACTTGCGTATCGGGGCTGTCGTATTTAATATTTGGATCTGGTAAAGAATGATACACGCTCATCTTTCTATACCTCAATGCATAGATGACTTCATAATGTAGTATCTTATATGGGTGCAGACTAGAGCTTCATGTTCAACTAGACAGACTACGACTCCTACTGCAACAAGTACTATTTCAAGTACCTACTACTACTAATACTACTACTACAACAACTACAACAACTAAATCTACACTACAAGTATTACAACCACTGCTAATACTGCTACAACTATTCGTACGACTACTACTTTTGCTAACCACTTCACCTGTTACTACTTCTGCTATTTCAACTACCACTAGACAACTACGATTTAGTTCTATACACTAATTCTTTCCGTGATTTTATTCTCATTACTACTACATAACATACTACTTCAACTACTTCAGTCGTTACGCAACCACATCTGGATTAGAAGTGAAGGAATCTGAAGGTTCAAATATTACCAATCTGTATTCAGATATTGATTTTTTATACGTGCTGACTATCATCCGAATCTGACCCGAAAATCGATATCTGAATGTGAACTTTAGGATTACTGTATTTTTATCCAGCGGCAGTTGCGAAAGGGCTTTAAAATTTTTAGCCATTGAATTCACACGACATAATTTTTTGATTTTTTTGTGCAGCAACGATTCAATCTTGGGCGCAGACCGACGCAACGCAAATCGAAAAAACTAATTCCACCGATGACAAAATTCAAAACGAACCCGATTCCGGAAACAACTCTGAAACTGAATCTGAGAGTTTTGTTGCAAAAAAACACTTTTAGCTCGTTAATGTTCTCGTACAAAATTATTGTCCCGTCTAGTGCAGTTTCGGGCGATAAATATATTTAATATAAAAATTTTTCTCAAGGATGACGAACACCAGATTCAAATACAGATACGGCACGAAAGAGAAAAGCAGAGAAATCTTCGGAATGTCAAAACGGACAATAAAAATAAATAAAAAAAACAACAAGCTAAAACGATAAAAAACAAAAAACATGATCAAATTAATATCTAAAGGCGCTTGAGCTGCCGCACAAAAGCAAAAAATATTACGAAATCAGTTATTGCATGATTCGCAGGTTTCTACGCGCGAAAATCGGTTTCGGCCTGCGAAAATAGTACAAATGAAAAACCCGAAAATCGGGTCATTTCGAAAAACGACGCCAAACGAAGAAGCCGACGACCGCTAAAGCCGCTAGCCCGACAACTGTGAAGCCGAATTCTTGCGCGAAGCTGAGCGTCGACGATGAATTCGTTTTCGACTCGGATCGACCGCCGCCTCGGGTGTTCGCCGATTTTTGCGGCGTTTTCGGCACGTCGTCGAACAGACTCGTCGTCGACGGCGCGCTGGATAAATTCTTCGTCGAATCGACACAAGTGCTTCGGTGTTTTTGCTCGTTATCGATGCTCGGCGACCTCGAACTCGTCCGGGCGTCGACGTTTTCGTGCGAGAAGCCGTCGCCAGCCGACGACGGGTCGCCCGGGGCGGAAATGGAGCCCTCGGGTGATTTTTGCAATTGTAGGTTGTGGGCCAGTTCGGGAGTTGCGAACGGACGTTGGTGAGGGCTCGGAATGCTCGATGATAAGGGGGTACTCTAAAAATCGAGACGCTATAGTTGATCTATAGTTGGCTAGTCGATAGATGGCGAGCCTGAAGTTGGCGCGTCTATAGTAGGCGAATCTATAGTTGGCTAGTCTATAGTCTACAGTTGCATAAAACAGAACTACGGTTGCGTTGGTCAGTGAGTTTTCCTTACATCTAGAGCTAATCTTTCGCCATTGACTTCGACTTCTAATTTCACTCGCCCTTTGCAATGCCTGAACAATTCGACGGCCCTTTCGTGAGTGACGTTGACAAGCGATTCGTCGTTTACCTAGAAATTCAACGAGACTACAGTCGCGACGAAACTATAGTTGCGAGAAGTCTACAGTTCCAAGGAGACTATAGTTGATAGGAGGCCATAGTTGCAGCGATACTTGCGAGAAGTCTACAGTTCCAGTGAGATTATAGTTACATTGGAAATATAGTTGAAATGAGACTAGTTGTTTCGTTGGATTTCCTTAATCCCTCTTAATCCTTACCGAGATTAAGCGATCTCCTTCCCTTAATCGACCGTCGTGGTGAGCGGCGCCGCTCGGTTTTATTTTCGTAATGAAAATTCCGCAATCGCCGGGAATGTGTTGAGAATTCGTGCCGCCGACGATGTTGAATCCCAAGCCTAGAAAACGAGCTAAATTTCGTTAAAAACCGTCGACGGATAGAAAATTTTCGCAGCTAGCCGTTTTTTTTTGTTTTTCCACGCACCTGTTGGGCGTTTTTCCAATTCGACGAGCAAATTATTTAAATTTTCTACGCTACGGGCCATCCTGGCCAGCGATTTAAAAAACGATGATGCAATTCCTGAAAATTTTAAAAGTATTAATAAATTTAAAATCAAATTAAAATTTTCACATTATTTTATTTATCTAGGTACAGTAAGGTTTTGGCTTTATTCAATTTTGCATTGCAATAAAGTGACTTGTACTTGACAATGCTAATTGAAATTTAGAAATGATATTTTCTCCAAGTGCTGTATTTTTTGTGGTTCAATAATGCAAATCCAAAACTGTTACCGTAAGAATGATTTGCAAGAAGGACGGAAAACACAATTTTGGACCCCTTACGCTAAATGAAATGGTCCACCGTGTGTTTCGACACGATTAGCGATCACAGTGGACCATTTAGGTAATCTTTGAAACCCTTGGAACCTCATTGGAGAATCGTGAAGAATTTGAAGCGGGTTGAACAACAATGAAGAATGGTACAAGTTCAAAATATTGAAGAATTTATTGCAGAAAATTTTGAATGTTGGAGAATATTGCAGAATCTTAAAAATATTTCAGAAATATTTCAGAATTTAACAGAATATTATAGAATGCTGCAGTATTTAGGAGTATGTTGTAAAACCACAGAAAAAATGCAAAATGCAGAATGTTGAAGAATATTGCAGAATCTTTCAGAATTTTGCAAAATATTGCAAAATATTTCGAAGTATTGCAAAAATTTTGCTAAATATTACAGAAACTTCCAAAATTACAGAACCTTTTCGCAACATGGCAGAATCTTGAGAAATATTGAAAAACATTGCAGAAACTTTCAGAATATTGCAGAACCTTGAAAATTATTGCAAAATATTGTAGAATGTTGCAAAATGCAACAGAACCTTTCAAAATATTGCAGAATCTTGCAAAACGCTACTAAATATTTAAAACTACTACAAAGTATTGCAGAACTTTGTTGAATGTTGTAGAATGCATCATGATTTTGGAGAATGGTGAACAATATTGCCGAATACTGCAGAATCTTGCAAAATATTGCCCAAACCTGCATAATATTGAAATATGTTGCAGAATGTTGTTGAATTTACTGCAATATTGCAGAAAATTTCAAAATGTTGCTAGACGTTGCAAGATATTGATCAATCATCAAAATTTTGCATGATATTGGAGAGTTTTGCAGAATTTTGCACAAGTTGCAAAACATTGCAGATCATTGCAAAATATTGGAGAATATAAACTTTTTTGAATTTATTAAATTAAATTACATAATAACAAAATAACAACATCGTTAAACATACGTTTCAGCACCTTTTGCGTGATTATTACTTTGTCGGATTATCATTCGATTGCTACGACTAGAATTAATATTCGGCGTGCACAAGTTCATTATACTATTGCAAAATATGATCAGTTTAACAGTTAAAAATAATATAAAAATAGCACCGATCGACACCGCGAACCAATACACATATGACCACCAACTCGAGAAATTCGTAAGAATGTCTCCAATGTTCTTTTTCAGATCGGATAAAGAAGCACTGAATTCCTCGTTTTTTACGATCGGAGTGCCGATTTTCGTTTTCAATTTTTCGTTATTCGTAAATCTGTGCATTTCATTCACATCAAAGTGATGCATGTAATCGCTTCGATTGTACATCGACGAACCCGTGCGATATACAACTGACGATAGTAGCGAGTTAGTCTTATTCGTCGGACCAGTAATCGATGGAAGGTAATATGTTGGCATGTCTGATAACAATCTCTCGGATCGAGTCAACCCTGTTTTATGGTTGTACCTAACGGTAGAAAACAAGAATATCAGCAAGATTGCAACTGTTGCAACTGCAACTGTAACTACAACTACAACCGCGACTACAGCTACAAGTGTACTTGCAACTACAACTACAACTGCACCTGAAATTGCAGCTACGCGTCACCTTACCAGTAAAATGTGTCGTTCAATTCAACCATAATCGATTTCGTCTGATCGCATTTAATTTCGGTGGCTGCTGAGAGGATTTCATTTACAGACGGATTCAAAAATCCAAAGTACTCGGAAGAATTTTGAGCAACAGTAACAGTAAATGAGATCGGGATATAGTTCGTACACGTATCTTCCATCGGCAAAATACTGTAATCCTCAACCGGATAACACGTCCAGATGAATAACGCCCTTCCTCTGATTTCGGCTTTTATATATGGATTTCGAAGTATCCGACGAATTACGCTAGTCGGATTATCGTACAGTTCATCATGCCAAGACATCGAGATTTCCTGGGCCAACGCGCAAGATATACCTAATCCATTTATTTCCGGCGAGTTAAGTAGATTGCTGACGATGCCTTGTAGTTTCATATTGAGTTCGGCTTGCGTCACTGGATTGTAACCAGAGTCTGAAAAAAAAACAGCTAGCTAGGTGTGAGTAAAAGTCATCGGACATATAATCCGCCTTCAAGAGTAAACAGATATTTACCCAAGGAAATTGTCTGAACTAGTTCGAACTGGATTACATTCTGCCACCTTTACGACCCCTAATGACATTCGATGACTTCCGTAACCCCTTGATAATCTTCGTTACCCTCGTAGCCCCTCGTGACCCCTCGCGACCTTGCGTGACCTATGCGAAGCCCTCGTGACCTTGCGTGACCCCTAGAATCAAGTGCGACCGTTTATGACATAATGCGACCTCTACGACCCTGCTCGACCTTAAGTAACCTTTACGATACCTTATGAACTTCGATGACTACAATGACCTTTAATAACAGAATAAGCGTACCTTCGACTTTTCTCTTTCGACGAGCACTTTCGATCATGATTCCGACTCCTTGATCACTTTTGTAAAATTTGCGACCGCACCCGTCGTCGACCATTATCGTGTCGTTGCCCATCGTCAATACGATCGGTTCGCCTTCGGTCGAGAACCAAAGATTGTTCTCGAAGTACCCCGACATCGTCTTCCATGGTAAATACGAACACTTGGCTTCCTGGTTCGGAGTCCAAATTAATATCACATTATCGTTGACCAGGCAACTACCAGACAAATAATCACAGTTCGCAGTTTGAGCGAGACTACTTTCGACCGTATTCGCGAATCGGTTCAACCAGAGCGTACCCGCATTAAGAAGACAGTTCGTTACTTCGTACGACTTCATTTGAAACATCTTTGCGTATATTATCGACGAGACATTCGTGGCCCATAGTTCAGAATTCTGCTGGTACAGCGTCCTTACTGTAGCGCCATCGAGGCAAGTTTTAGTTTCTAGAATTCCACGGCATTCTTCGACTGTTATCGGTTGCGATTCGGTTTTCTCTTCGACTTTATAACTCGGGCCCATACCCTTGTACACGACATCCGTGCGCTTGACCTTTTGGCAGGACCAAACTTTTGTTTGATACTTCGACAAATTCAACTTAAATATTGTGGCGTTCTGTCGGAAGTGGGTCAATTTCTTGTTCAATATATTTTTACAATCAACCGACGAATTCATATTATAAATGGTCGGCGGATCTGACAAATTGCACACCACAGGAATCTGGGGTATTGTCGAGGAGCCGAACGAAAGATAACGAGTACAACTAATAAATGAAAATAATATCGAAAGGTGTCGCATGGATGATGAATTGAGATCCAGACGAGTTCCAGATGAGAGATTAAATGGAATTCTAAATAGGTTGCGGAGTTCCGAAGGTCGAGTGTTACAGGTAAACTACAGGATGAAGATCGAATTACAATTAGTACGATAAAACATTAATCCGAGTAAGTTTTCCAGACCTGTTTCTAAACAAGATCATCCAATAGTCATCGAGCCAAAATCCTTCGCACGTGAAATCCCACCGACACCCATGACAGTTCGCGAGACTCATCGACAGTCGGGTACTTTAGCAGACAACGTAGAGTTCGAGGCCACCATCTTCCGGATAGTACGAAATAACTGAAAAGCTAACAAAATTTTTAGCTTGCTCATTGGGATGCGTCATCGGTCGGTGAAATTTTCGAAAGACCTTTTTTTCAAAAATGCTCTACGCAAACAAGTTTTAGTGAGGGACCGGTTAGAGCGCTTTGTGTCGTTCAATGAGGGACCCGGTTAACCGAACACCTCGAACTTCGACTACTCTATCGAGGAAAAACAATTTAACCAGAACATTCGTACGATGGTATGGAAAAATAGCGAATGATACAAAACTTATGACTCGTGGATTTGTTTTCGAAGCAAAAACTGTAAAGAGGATTCAGGATTACTGTAATACTTTTTGGCGCGCGAGTAAGTTTAGTTCATTCAGCCGGTTCATTGTTTTACCTCATGAGAAACTTTTTTGGATCAATTTTTGGTATTGATTAATAATTTATCCGTTCTCTAAAAATCGTGTTTTCGGCCGCAAATGAGCATAATTTTTTTTCCAAAATGTGTTCGAAACTGATTACGTTTGGGAACGATTCGAAATCGTAATGAGAACAATTTGGTTTTCATCGTGGTTCAAAAGACTAATGGAAATTTTTCCAAAATGTTTTTTAAACACGAGTATGATTCTAGAAAAGCGAAAAGTGTCAGTGATTCTTTGTTTAAAATTTAAAACATCTGTTTCCAATATAAAGTTACTTAGGTGGCAGGCTTTGAATATGTTTTTCAGGAATCTTGAGGAAAACTTTTTTCGAATGTCTAGATTCGATCGATGTGTGCGTCATAAACGAGTAGAGTAGAAAATTTGCTTCGATATTCAGCGTCCAGCATCCAGTACAAATTAAAAAGTAATTAAAATTTAAAATTTGAATTTGCATCTGAATTTAAATCTAAATTGAATCCGAATTTGAATCTAAATCTGAATTATTTAGATTTTCAGATGGGGCCTCATTCAATTTTTAAATTGGTTCTATTTTGGAAACTATCGGTTATTGTGACAATGGAAACTTTTAATTCCGACGATCAAACCAGAATCAGATTCGGCGGAAGCACGTCTGATTTGGGCACGGTCCTATGCGATTACACATCGTACTTTATCATGCTCGCGATTCTCAGCTGCATTTGCATATTGAGCCTTTTATGCAATATGTATCTGTTTATGAAATTCGCGTGTTTTGGTAACATGAGATCCATGGGCTCATCGATATTTTCCGCCACCGATCATCATCATACAGCAACGTCCACCGCTCCGGTGGTTCATTACAACGTGTATCCGAATATGTATCCGTCTGCTAAAGAAGCGGCTTTGTAACCATTTCACGTTAATCCGAATACTGTTTGCTAAAGAATATTAAATAAATTTATTTTTCGTAAAGTTTACTACTACAGTAATCTTAAAGTTAAAATTTCCAATCCGTATTCGGATATTGGTTTTATTTTTAATCTTGCTAGATGAACTTGAAGATACTGCATGATTGAAAAATAAATATCTTAATACGGATTGAAAATTATTTTTGAGCTCAATCTGAACTTGTTTTTGAATAACCCATGATTTTTAAATAGATTTTTTTAAAATATTGATGAATCGCGAGCTAATTATGACAAAAACAAGGACTGCACAGCGATACATCAGGTATCGATATCAATTCATCAACATTTTTTAATTGCGGCCAACTTCTCGGAACACTCGAAAGCAAACGCAAGGCCAATTTTTGATATTGACAATTTTACAAATACTGAAATCGAATGTAACCTAGATAACATTACAGTCAGTGTACTTACGATTGTTATCAGGGTTTTCTACAATGTTCTGTACATTCCGATTTTAATCGCTATTAAACGAGAACCCGAACTTAAGACGATGGTCTGCTATCAGATAATTTGGAGTCGCTGACTTGTTTCAAGTGATCTTCAATGCTATTGCAATATCTTCAGCGGGGCGTTTACATTGGCCGATGGGTGTATCCCTTGGATTTTCAATAAAATCATCAGCATTTTGGATTCGATTTTGGATTGGACATTGGCGGATTTGTTAGCTTTCAACAGATTCACGCAAGTTCGCTTCATGTACTATGTCGATCGTGTTTTTAGTAAAAAGGCGGTCCGTGTATGGTTACTTATCTGTTACTCGTACAGTTTGATCTACTGGCTATTGTACTATGACCATAGTTACTGTACGATGCGATGTTGATTTGTATATGTGAGGATACTACAACGACACGCCGTCGTGTATTGCCGGCCGAATGGATTTGATACAAGATAGTATTCATTTCATACTGATGGTCATTTGGTACACCTGCATATTTACTGTATTTCGATTAAAATTAAGGTAATTATGTTGACTGCATTGCAATATTTCGAATCGCAACATAGTTGCGTGATGATTGAAAATTGCATTACAGCTTTGAGATGGATGAAACTACCATTGCTAGTTATTTAAGAATTAATTTACGAAACCTAATTGTTTCTCTTTCCGACTTTTTCGATTTCGGTTTCTACCTATTTTACAACTACTGTAGGTACACTGAAGCAAGCAACACCGGCGTCTTGTTCAAGGATCCCGGGTTCGAACCTGGGCCGCTGGGGTGGCAAGCTAGCAACATTTCACTACATCAGGCTCATCAGACTAATAATCGTTATTAGTCTTTATTAGTAGTGATTTATGATTATTAATGACTTTAATTAGTGTAATTCGCAGGGACTTATTTTCACGAAAAATCAATTTTGGACATTTTCGCGGGGACAAATTTTCGCGACTAATGCAAATTTCCAAACACACAGAAGCAATTTTCACGTTTTGTGCTCTTTTACTGTTTTCAAGCCACCTATTTTGTTGATGAGTGAGTCGAACGAATTAAAAGGGATGTTTTATTTTGAAATGTGGCGTTTCTTGAAGAACTGTCCTCCACCTAAAAAGCCTGATCCGACAGTCAGGAAATCCTCATGAATCAAATTGTCAGAAAAACATTAGAAGAAAAGAACTGTAAAAAGTGTCGAGGAAATTATTCTCAACACAGTAACAAATTTCATGCAAAAGTTGGACGTTATGCTTTACATCATGGTCCGACATCGGCCGTACAAAAGTTTTCAAAAAGTTTACCTAATCCTTTATCAGAATCAACTGTTCGAGGACCAGATAAAAACGTTGGATAAGATCTCTGGAAGTGGTGGCTCATATATTGAAGACACTGATGAATTAGTACCGATGAAAAGAGGACGACCATCCTTGTTGGGTGAAGAAATGACATCTAAATTGAAGGGATATATTTTTGTTGTTCGAAAGGCGGGAGGAATAATTAACGAGTCGATAGCTGCGGCAGCAGCCGAAGGCTTTGTTATGAATAAAGATCGATCCAAATTAAAAGAGTTTGGTGGACCTCTTGATTTGCAACTGGAGTGGCCAAAAAATTGTTAGCTTGAATGAGGTTTGTTTGTCGAAAAGGCGCAAAAACTGCATGGTTTTGAACAAGTGCGAGGCGGCTTCCTCACTCGAATGCAGAGAAAAGTTGAAAAGCATTCAATTCATCCATTGATGGTTTTTAACTTTGACCAAACTGGAATTAACATCGTCCCATGCGGAGAATGGACCCTCGCTGCACAGGGCTCCGAATAAGTTCCAGTATTTGGCCTCGATGATAAACATCCAATAACTGTTTTATTTTGCATTACCCTCAATGGAAGCCTGTTGCCACCACAGTTGTTGTCAATGGGTAAACTCCAGCGTGCCATCCCGATTTTACATTTCCTAAAGAATGGGATATGTGGCGTAGCGAATATCACTGGTCAACAGAAGCGACCATGTTTCGTTACGTCGATAAAATTTTAATTCCTTATGTTACTAACGAGGAAAGGGTGTCGGGTGCCTGTCGCCGATCAAAAAAAAAAATACACCAACATGTAGCCCTACAGTAGTCATGAAAGGTTATGCACATCGTAGCTCCTAACGGTCACTCAGTGGTCAGTAGCTATCGCCGATTTGAATTTTACCGCCGGTATGCGATAAGAGGTTTACGCATGTCTGCTTGCAGCGCACGCGGAAAAATCAT